>VZRZ01006678.1:176-55076 GCA_013398175.1 Climacteris rufus | reverse complement strand
AAAGAGGGAAAATGAGGAATCTCCTCACATGCAGAGGGCACCTCTGTGACAGGAGCAACTCAGTGAGGGAAGCAAACGGGGTTTGTGCCACGTAAGTAGATAAAGCACCTCAGCCTTGCACGTCAGACCCCAGGCTGAGGAACACCTCCTTAAGTTCATTTCTGCATGGGAGATCAAGTAAGTAAATACTGAACTGTAAACCTCTGTCTGTTTAGAAAAGGGCCCAACAGTAGATAAAAGCATAGTATATTGTGAGAGATTAGATTGACAACACTGAAGAAATCTTGGTTGGTAGCTATACTTAGATGGCCAACATCCTGTGAGCACTTCTATAACAAAACTGTGTTCAAGGAAACATTGGCAGATTGAAGGGAAATGATAAGAGAATAAATTATTTACACAATTTTATTCAGCTACCTGTAATTGTGGTTTATAATGAAAATAGAAGGACAGATTTGATCTTCATAGAAGCACAGCTCCATGGATCTGGCTTGGAAGTTACAAATAATTTATCTGAAGATAAATGACAGTGTTTAAATTATTAATTGTTTGCATGGATTAATGTTAATTAACATTTCACACTTTCTTGTATTTTTCACACATACAACAATGGAAGTTTTGCAGACAAAACCAAAAATACAGTCTCCGAGTCAGCCTACTTCTACCACTGTGTTACTGAAATGTCTAATCATCATCTCATGACAATGGTTTCAAGGGATTTGTGAAAAAGTAGCAAAGAATACACTTTTCTGTAATTTACTATTTCCTGTAATTCATCATACCATTTTTTCCCCAAATTACTTTGACTTTTTTTCAGGAGTATCATACATCACAGTCCTACTACTAGTGACCCTTTTTCAGCTGATATTCTTCTGCCTTTGTGCATTGTTTTTCACTGTTTCACTTCAAAGACAACTACAAAAGTAGAAGGTAAAGCAAGAGACAACGTGGTAGTGTAGGATAGTTGACTGGAAGGCTCCCTCTGAGGGGCATTGTTTGGTTTACTAAAAATCCAAAAGATTTAGTTAAGAACTTTAGGTCTCATTGACCTGGTAACTGAATTTCTGAGGTACAGGCTGCACAAAAATTCAGACTGGATAGTCTACTCATCCCTTCTAGTTTTATGACACTTGAATCTACTTCAAATCTATTGAAACCACTGGCAAATGTTAAGTGTAGTCACACCAGGAGCATTTGGAATGGATTTACCTTTAAAAAAACATAGGTAATAATGTTAAAGCAAAGCAAAAATAAAGGTGGCAACATCAAGAAGGAAATGCAAAGCAACTAATAATATGAAGACTGTCTTAGGTAGGAGTCTGCATTAACTGCTTCACCTTCAAAGCTGATGATGGCCACAAATTCTCATTTTTTTGAGTGATTTGTTGACTAAGTTAGATGGTGAGAAATAAAATATTTATATACTGCTACAGATAAATAAGAACTAAACCACAATTTAATGAGGACAGGAATTGCTGTTTACAGAGGACAATATGAACATATTAAAGGAGGTGTTCCAGAGTTTTTGGATTCCCACACATGGGTTTTGGTATGCAGTGTTAGTACCATTACAACTAGCCCCCCTGAACACAAAGATGAGCAAATACAGATTAGGGTGCAATGCTTATTATATGTCTTTTTCAGATCTACACTTTCACAATGTTTATGTACATTTGGAATCATTCAGCATTCCCAGCAGTTATTTGAGGAATGACTGCACTCTCAGTCATCCTCCTATTGTGGCAGAATATGATAAAATAATTAACGAGCTAGCTGGGAGCTGGAAATTTTGCATTCAGTTTCCAGCACTGACACAATCTTCCTGTATGACCCTGGCTAAGTCACGCAATCTTTCTGTCACCCAGTTCCTCATCTGGACTTTGACTATGTGAAAAAATGAAGCATTTTTGTTTATCTCTGTGGAAAAGCATCTCCACTGTCACACCTCCCAAGTGCATGCTGATCCACAGCACCCTCATTAATGTCCTTCTGTGAGTAGCACCCTTGTTAACACCCTTCTGTGAGTAGCACCCTTATTAATGTCCTTCTGTAAGTTGCACAGTAAAAGCCAGTCTAGTAACCACAACCCACCCACCCAAAGACTTTTAGCAACTTGCATGTACCAGCAAGAAACTGGTATGGTTCTGAGCTACCACTCCATGAGCCCGTGTCCCCCACAGTGGGTGATAGCAACCTGATGAAAATTTTACCAGTTGTATTCCAGGTTTTACAAAGAGAAATTTACTCTAACCTGGAGCAGTTCTAGGAAACAGGAAGTATTGTCAGGCATGTAGCAATTACACAGCTTGTCAGAGATAAGTGATGGGGACCAATAGTGCAGGGCAGAGCTCTCTGCTGGGTGAGAACCAACATCCTGGAGCTGTGCCACAAAAGGTCTTCCCTTTGTCCATGTTAAAATGTAGATTAAACCCAACAGCTGGAGGAGCAATTCAAACCTTCCTTGGAGTCACACCTTTCCACCAATCATTCTGAGGAACAGCTGGAATAGAAATAAAAATAGAATAGGCTTCAACCAACTATGCTGTTTGGAGGTACTAACATGATGCCTGAGAAAAGGAGACTCTCCTCCTTTGTTGTCACACTTTTCCTTTTACTTGTTTTTCAACACCTCAGCAATAGTAGAGCAATAGTAGATACATGGACCATCCCTTCAGATTTAATGGAAACCATGAAATAGGAATCAACAACCCACCACTGTGTTTCAAGGGCTGCTCAAACCCTTTTTCTGTATTAAAAGGCAAGAACTTATTTTTCTCTATTTTTTCACCTCTTCACAGATATCCAGGTTTCTCTTGTTGGAAACTGGCTTTTCTCCAGGATTATGTGATCCACATACAGTGGAGCATTTTTTCTTTATTTTTTGTTTAATTTGTGGAATTGCCTGAAGGGTATTCACAGTTTCATCAAATTATTTTGTGTTTTGTTTATTCTCTGTATTGACTGGAAATTTCCAAAATTTTTCCTCAGTGCTGAGCTGTGGCCAGTCATGGATGCCACATGGAAGATGTGAGGGACTGATCCTGCAAGGCAAAGTCACTGGGAGTTTAGAGTGTGTTGGTGATTTTTTAACCCCTTCACTGACATGACTTCCCAGAGTTATAGGACGACTGGTTCTGTGGCATTAATCTGGTTGCTTAGTCTTTATCTTTACCCCATGACCTAAGCCTGCTGATAGTACACAGCTGTCTCAGACCAGTGATATCTACCTTAAATGTTTAAATGAATTTAACATCTGAATCCATATTTATTTTCAACATATGTTATGCAAAAATGTTTTTTGAAAAGTTAACCCACGATACTATAATTGTCCTTATAATTTTGTTGTCTTATCTCTTTGCTACTGTTATCAGTAACTCCTTGTTATTGATAATGAGACTCATATAAGTGACCGAATTTCAAAAGAACTCATTCACATGCACCCAAAACCCCTGTTTTAGCATTGTCCCCCTTTTGACAAGAGATGCCCACAACTGTTCTATTTTCCTCTTGCTTCTAAAATTTCCCTGTCCATAAGGGATAGGTGCAACAGTTCAATGGGCTACATTTGCGGCACATCTTTAAATTTATATTTAAAGATATAATAAAGTATCTCTATTCTCTGTCTAGCCAAAACCCTAGGAGAGTCTCTAGCACAGATGAGTTCCTGGGAGCAATATTTTGCTATCAGAAGGGCATGTCATACCTAGGGAGAGGAATCTGACTTATTGCAGTGGAAGATAATTGTCTGCACCCCTTAATGGCCTGTGGAGGCCTTGAAGAGGCATCTTGCTAACTTGTGAAAGGCAATTGTTATTCTTTCAGCATGTGAGAGCTCCAAAATAAAAATACCAGCCATATGCTTTTTCTATGTTCTTGGAACTTCAAGGGATACATGCATTCATTTCCTTTCATTTTGCATCCATCTGATTGCTTTTAAACATAGTAAGGATCTAATCTTTCCAACACTGATACCTATGGAAAACCTCCCTCTGTCTTCCATGGGATGGGAATTTGGCTCTCAAGAATTAGTGTCTGGGGAGGATGCACAGAAATAAATGGTGATTGTCAAAGCACATTGGAATTTAGAGCACATTTGTTGCAAAGATAGAAGCTTGCTGGGGTATCTGATTGTCAGAGTCAGTTTTATTTTCCTTACTGCACATATGCACATATTTGAACCTTGTCATGTTGCAAAGGGAAATACCTCATTAGATTTCACTAGGGTTTCTTCAGAATTGTTTATACACTACAGTCAATAAAGATATTTTTTGTTTAATAAATGAAATACTGGAAGGGCCTGTTCTATCAGGAAATCGAAGGAAGTGCATTTATCCCTGGTAAAGATGAAGCTCTGTTTTATAGGGTGCAGAAAGCCTGCAATGTGTATTATTTTTCAAATAGTTGAAAGATTTATAGTGGTAAATGGTTTGTTTAAAAGGTTTCTTTTACAGTCTCTTGATCATATTAACTGCGACAAAGCAAATGTTACAAATAAAAACAAGAGTAAACCAAGAGCATTTCTACATTCTGTATTTTCAATTATGATTTTAACATAAATTAATCACTTGTCCTTTTTTCATTTGGAAACAGTTTTACTTCCCTTTTCCCGACTGGACATATAATTTTGATTTATAAACACAGCAATCTGGAGCAAAGGGAAGTCTTAAGCATTGTACATATTCCTGCTGAGGCCTAGAATTATTTTGCTTAGAATTTTTATCTTCCTTTTTTTTATTTTCAGGTCAATTTCAGCTTTCTACTTTAGAGATGAAAAACATGGTTGTAAGTGACATTGTTTGCCCATTCGAATTCACACAGGCCTGAGGTTACATCTTGCATGCAAGGCCCCATTTTATAAACATGGTGAAGGGTTCTGCCAGTTAAAACGTGCTTTTAACTGGGATAAACCTGTCTCCCCATGTTAAGACTTATAAATCTTCTCCACAGTGCTATTTACAATCCAGCTACTGCATACTTACTTCATTGACTCTGAATGAATAAATCAGTTTTCCACATCACCCCATTCTCTTTGCTGATGTTTTGATTTGGTGTCTATCCAAAAGTCTCTGATCATAGACACATGATTATAAAACCATCTCTCGCACTGAAAACTATTTAAGGAACAAGCGATGGAATTAACTTCTTTTAGATATTGTTTTACACTGCACATTTGAACTTGGGGATATACATTTTTCACAGGGCTCAGTTCTGCTGGGCAGAATGCTCTGATAAGACCGCAGAAGCCAAGAAATTAAATGAGGGTTTTTTTCATCATTCACTGCTTGGCTTGAGCTTCCACAACACACAGTCTGTCTTTAACTCAAGTGGGGCTCTTTGAGTGGATGCAGGTGTCTCACCCCTTTAAAGATTTTTAAAACTTTTAAAAGAGTCTCATAGGTTAGTTTTGATAAAATTTGGATTATTTTTTTGCTGCTACACCACTCAGGTGGAATTTTGCTGAACTATGAGAGGGAAAAGTTTTGGCCATCAGAGATTTACAGTATGGGGGGTTTTCCATCTAGAAAATCTAGGAAAGTATTTTCATTCACAACTTGTTCTTTAAATTTGAAAACACTTTGTATAAAGGCTGTGGGAGATCCTTAGAAAAGCATTTTGTATACTAAGATCAGAGACTGGCTTGTATCTCAGCAATAGCATCTGTTATTCTTTTATCCTCATAATTTTGGAAAGAAAGGGACTGACATGAGCACTTCTAGATTTCTACATGAGTCTACTCCTTTTATTGAATCCTGGTGGAATTAAAAGCTAGAGGGAGCCTGCAGAGTGCAAGCAGCATCTAATGATGGAAATAACACAAAGACCAGCCTTGCAAGGCATTTGATCTCACAGGAAAAGAGCCCCTGAGACTGAAGCATGAAGGATTTGTAAGCCCATGTAAAGTGTCTGCCCATTTTCAAAGACAAAATCAAAATCTTACCCTACAGGTCATCCAGAGGGGAAAGGCCACTTTAGTGTAACGCTTGACAATTCCCTTTGCAGAACAGACATAAAATGGTTTGTAAATTTTGCTTTCCATAAGGATGTTGTAATCAGAAGAGGACAAGTGTCATTTTAAGTCTCAGAGAACGGTAGATAGCTGAGGGGAATGTGGGATGTGCAGAGACCTGCAGATGAGCTGTCTTGTCATTACTCTTGATCTTGCACGAGATCTGTGGTATCAGTATTGTCTATTTCACACAATGTGTCTTTTTGTTTATACTAAGCTAAGGCCTGTGCAACTAAAAAGGTTGCACTGCACTTCTTGAAACCAAATTTCTGTATTTTACTATCTGGAATAAAGAAATACCATGCTTACATTATTCTTCAGAGCATATGATAATGTTCTTCCAAGAGAATCTGATTTTGTCATGCACTGATAATTGGAGCTTAATTATACTAAGACCTTCATAACGTGCTTGGAAAAGAAATCAGTGCCTGTATCACTCACTGAAAGCTCAGACAATATCTCAGTGTACATGGCTTGTTCACACCTCAGTGATAGCACCTAAGATGTCAAGGAATTGCATTGAATTCACCATTAAATTTCAAGTAAAGTGACTTATAGGTAAAACAGAACTGACTCAAGCTGGTGATACTGCTGATCTTGGGCTCTTTGTGTTTCCCTGCTTTTGCTTTACTGGAATAAAACACAGAAGAGAGATTCCCTTGGGATATGGTGCTGATGAGCCCCTCAGTGGCACCCTTGTTAAGGGTTATATCTTCCCTCTGTGGTCTGAGTGACACTCATCAAACTCTAACCCTTTCCTGAATTGCCTCAGTGAAAAGCATGGTTGTGCTACAGTCTCACTGTGTAATTCGGTGGTGGTTTATTCAAAAGAGAAGTGAGGACAAATTCACTCACTTAAGATCTCAGCTGTCCTCTTTTTCTCTCCACCGGCTTTATAAAACAATGACAAGGCACTTAGAGAAAACAAATCAGATAAATCTGGGCCTCTGTTTGCTTACAATATTTTCCTACACCTGTTAACGAAAATCACCAAGGCACTAATAATACAGCTAAAAACAAAACTAAAAAACAAGCCAGAGAAAGTCCAGCAACTGTCCATTTTAGCGAAAAACAAGAAAATTCGAATTTTGAGGCACACTATCTCTCTGGGACCATTTCAGATGAGAAAATTTAATCTGGAACAAGATAACAGAACATTAAAACCCCAAAGAGCAGTAACAGACAAGAGATTAACTTAAACACCTCCTAAAAATAAAGAATTTGACTTGGTCCTGGAAAACACTGACATCAGCATGTGACCTATCACAGAGACAGGCAGATACAGTTCAGAAAGATAGTGAGGATAGGGAAAGAACTATGATACCACAAGTAAAACAATTACAAGGAAAACTGAAGACAAATGGTAAGAGAGCAACAGCAACAGATGTTTTCCCTTAAGGTCATAAATGAAAACAGAAATCCTGGTGCACAGGAGCTTTTGCGGAGAAATACGTCTGTATCAGAGCATGAAGCACTAGTGAAAGAAAAACAGAGCACAAAACACAAAGAATAAAAGCAAAACAGTTTCCTCCTTTTCCAAAGAGAATCAAGGCAAATGCCCAGGTAGCTGGTGATGAGCTGTTGTTTGAGGGGCAATGATCTCATCTCTTTCTACCAAGAAGATGGGAGTGGACCCACAGTGCTGGGTTCAGGTAATGTCTGGACGACTTGCTGCCCAAGGTAGCTGGCACAAGATTTGGCCTGAGGTTTTTGTGCCATGCTGTGCTCAGCAATGGGAGGCAGGGGAAGAGCAAGGGCAGCACTGCTGATTGCACGGGCTGAGGCAAGGGGCAGGGATGGTACAAGGGCAGAAAACTGGGCCCCCTCACCAGGAGGCTGCCAGGTAAAAGTGTCCTGACTGAGCTCAGCCAGCATCGTGTCACAGCTTCCTAGTGAGCATGATCTGCTGGGGCATTCCTGGAGGCCTCTGTGCTGCTTTTTGGGACATGAGGTGCCCTTTGGAAGTCATAACAAGTTGTATATGAAGTGCCAGAGCACAAGCTGGCCTCAAGTGAATGCTCGAAGATGTATTATCCTATCCCAGCAGGCAGCACACCACTGGCAGCTGTGGCATGAGCACATCTACAACCCTGACTTTCCACATGGACCTCTGCTCTTTATTTTTCCCTTAGAACATCCACATTTGGTCTCTGCTGAGGAAAAATGCAGTGAAAAGTGGTTTCTCAGACCATCTCTCGTTCAAGACTGACTTTATCAGTTTGGAATATTCACAGGGCTATTGGGTGTCCGGAAGAGGGAATGGCTGGGATCTGAGTGTACTGTTCAAGCCTAAACAAAACACCTCCCCAGATTTTGCTCAGACTATCAGGAAAGGTAATTTAGCACCTGGGAAAGATAGGGTTTGGAGACTGCATTTGGCACACCAGACAGCCGTCTCAGAATGGACCTTCCAGATGAGATATTGTGTCACAAAAAAAGTTCATGGAGGTGTTAAGTGCAAAAGCATTCCTGAACCAAGAGAATATTAAAAAAACAAAAAAACAAAAAAAAAAAAACCAAAAAAAAAAAAAAAAACAAAAAAACAAAAACCACTTTTGCCGGGAAAGAATCGTTTCTGTGTGTTTTTCAAAATGCTGTTTGCATAAATAACCAAGAAAGAAGGGAAACAGGATTAAAAAAGTACCATTGTGATTTTCACAGTTCCGATAAACATGGTGCATATACAGAAGAGCTCTGGAAACCATCTGGTTGTGCAGTCAGTGCAGTGCTTTGCTGGCTCATCAAAAGACCTGCTGAGTACCAGAGCTACCAGAGCTTTATGCTACACCACCTGACTGTCAGTGGAAAAAAGAGCATTTGCATGTGTGTGTGTGTGTGTGTGTGTGTGTGTGTGTTTGGATCACTGAATGAGATGGTGGATGCAATTTTAATGAACCTAAGGGACTTAGGAACCTGTGCCCCATTTTTATAAGTGACTCCTTGTTGGGGATTCAACACAATGCCATAGTAACACCATAAGAAGTTGCCATTCCACAGCCAAAGCACTACAGCTACCTTGGAATGCTTGAGCTGAGAACTCTTCCTACTCATGCGGTGTAACTCTAACCTCAGGACAGCCCCATCACAGTCACAGTGCACAGACAGCTTGTCATGGGGTGGGTGGTAAAGCTTTTGCTGCCATAACTCAGCTCTGTTTGCCAGCACATAGGGTCCTGCTTTGGTTCTATGTGCTCTTTTTTGAGAGGATTCCTAAATTGCTTAAATAACTTCTGGATACTTGGGGGGGAAAAGGAATATAAAAAAGCTAAATGCTCACAGTTTGAATCAACAGGAGAGCTGACCATGAGCAGATTTGTGAAACATTATAGCACTGTTATTGTGGGTTTCCAATTGCAGAACCAGGAATAAAACTGACACAAGATATAATCAAAGAAGAAGTAAAAGCCTGGAAAAGAAATAATGTTAGCCAACATTGTTTTATGAACATCAGTCTCCTCGGACAGATCTGATTACATCCTCTGGTGAGATTATAAACTTGCTTGATAAAAATGACTGCATAAATATAGCAGGCTTTTGACTACTACTGCATGACATTTAGACTTCCAAAAAATTACACAATATAATAGAGCATGTGATGTACTGAATGGTGTAAGGAGCCAACTAAACATCAGGGCCCTAAAAGCAGTCATCATCAAGGGCATGGGCAGGGAGGCTAGATGCTCTCAACTCCTCTTCTGATTAGTCAGGAGAAATGGCTGACTGCTGAAATTTATGTGTTTCAGGAAAGAGAAAACTAGCTAGTTGTGTATACAGCCTATTAAATATCTGCAAACAGTACCACTTGCCCAGACCCACACTCATAAGCCTACAATGGCAATTAAAGTACCCCTTGGGTATTTCTAAATTAACCGTTTTGGAGGGCATTGAAGAGACAGTGGGATTCAGTTTCTCAAATTAAAAAAAAAAAAAAAAAGGAAAAGACCTGCTAGCCTGAGGAATAAACGTTAAAGAATGCAAATTCGTTTGCATTTGGCTCTTGGAGCTGTTCTTTAACCCTGAACTTCCTGAATTCAAATATCAATACCACTTGAAAACCATTCTGCAAAAATATGTCTTCCTTGCCCTAATAATACTGTTGTACTGATGCTTCCTAATTTTCCTTAAATGTTTCCCATTAAGCAGACTTCTCAGTTTAATATGCTTCTTTCATGAAACATGAAGTAAATTTCTCTTTAAGAATTTTGTGAATCATGAACTTCTTTCATCATATTTATTGTTCAAAATGCAAACAAAATGACAAGGTTTCTTGTGGAGGAAGGCATGAGGCACCTTTTCTTTTAATTTTAAAATAGTAAAAGATTCCTCCCATAGGAGAAGGTAAATCGCATCACCATTGTGAAATTTCTGAGAATAATGAGTATAAGCAGAAGTTAAAGAGAGCAGAATATTTCCAGCAGACATAGTGTAGCAAACCAAGGACACAATTTTCTAAAAATAATTTTTTTTCCTGGGAAAGTTGTTATTTTTTCTGAAGCTATTTTTATTCATCATTTCTGTAGCAGAAATACTGATTTTGTGATGTATTATGCTAATGTAGTGTAGATGACATAATTCATCAGTTAATATTTTTCCATGGTGTTGTGCATTTTGGTGCATCTTTTAACAAATTTTATTATACATTGAAACCAGCAAATCTGTGTAACAGAGATGAAAATATTTATAGACAACTAAAAAGTAGCTGTATAAAAATCTTGTTTTGCAGCCCAAATTTTATAGAGAGTGCAGGTTTTATAGAAAATTTTAAGGGGAGGACCAAACATGGACATTCTCAGGTGCTGTGCTGAGCCCTATCAGGCAATACCTCAAGAGAGAATTGAGCAAACCCACTTGGATCAGCAGTGTAACCTCACATACCCTCGCTGATGCCCATGGCACAGATGGAGCACCCTCACACTAACTAGCATTCAATATTATAGCCAAATCTTCCTCTGTGTAACTGCTGCTGGAGTTTTAAAGTGTTTCTGCTTTCCCTCTCACATCCCTATGAGCTAACCACATACCCTTGCTACTGTTGTCCTGTAACTGCCTTGAAAAAGAAAACAAAATAGAAAAAAGAAAAAAAAGGGATCAGAAATCCCCTAACTAATTTTAACAGCTAGGGAGCTGCCAAGCAGAAGTGTATGTGTTGTAGAACTGAAACAGGTGTGGTTTGAGCATTTTCCACATTTGGTTTTGACAAAAACATGAACAGAGGGTATTAATTCCTCCACACTGACAAAGGAGTCTTGGAATCCATTATCTGAAATAAAAATTCTTGGCAGAATTCCTCATGTATTCAAATGTGCAAGAAAAACTGAAAATTATTATTTTGGTTTTCTCTTTTTTTTTTTTTCTTTTTTTCATTAGGAACCCCTTTCACATGCATGAATTTTTGTGTGAATTTTACTGAAGGATTTTTTTTAGTGTGCATTGCGTGTGGAAACATCCCCGTCCCCCCTGAAACAGTGAGTTGGATTCCACAGCTCCATCTCAAACAAATGTCCCATTGATGGGTTTGCACCTCTGTGTGTATGTGTGTGTGCCTCTGTGCTTTCACACCTGCCCATAACGTGTGGGGATCCACTAGGCTGGGTGCACTCACCCAAAAAACATAATCTATTGTCACCAGCATCTCTCTGCAAATATAAGGAGTGTAAGACGTCAGATGCCCGTAATTTTGGGAGAGACTGCAGCTGACATCCACCTGTGGATGGTACAGATGATGTACTATATAGTGTGATGATGGTATCCCACACCTTTCTGCTCAGTGCAGAGCACCTTTTACTCCTTTTCTCAAACTCCTGCTTCCACAATGCAGAGTGATTTGGCTACTAATGACACACGGATGATGATCACAAACCCATCTGTAGCACTGCAGTATGAATGCAGCTTGCACTGGAAAACATGGAGCCAGCTCTCAGTGTTGGGATTAGACTTTTCCCTCAGGTGCCTTGGCTCTCTGGCCCCTAGATCAGCCCAACTCTTGTGCTGCCAGACTCTCACTGGTACCTTGGCCTCTTTGTTGATGTCGCTCTCAGGGTCTATAGGAGGCACAGGTTTGTGTTTTACTCAGGTGAGGAAACAGGGTCAGATATCCCCTAGTCTGAGAGCTCTGCACACCAGACTATCAGCTATAGGAGCAGGACACTTGTTTTGACTGTTTTAGAAGGAAAAAACTGGTCCATTTCTCTTATGAAAGACAAGGTGTGTGGCTGAGCCTCAGACACTGAGTCTCAAATGGATAGACAGCCTCTGTGCCATGCCAAGGCAAGGTTTCTCCTGCACAGTCTGTGATCTGTGTGTGGCCTTTCATCAAAGCTGAGGCTTTAGGGCTCACAGAAACCAGCCAAAGCGGCCGGATGTTCATAGATTTACAGATACTCAAGAAACATGGTTCTTCAGACCTAAACTATGTTTCAGTGGTTTCTTCCTGTTAGATTTTTCTGTAAGGAGAAATAATACAACAGTAGTAAATTATCTTCGGGGTTTGGGGTTTAGGTTTTTTTCTCTATTTCACCAGTCATTCCTTGGTAAATAGGACCATATAGTCTAAATAGTTAAATTGAAATTTATACTCAATATTATGTTTATCCCAACCTGAAATCTGAATAGTTGAGGCATGAATTTTTTACCCCGATACATGTCATGACTCTAAGTGCTCTATAAACATTATTTTTCCATCCTGTTTGAGATCAAACTTTTCAGCTCATTTTTGGAGTTCTTGAAATCTTCGCATTACAGCTCTCATTTTCAACAGGATCGTTCATTGTTCCCCCAGTCCCTTTCAGGTCTTCAGCATCTTTTGCATAGTTTGGTTCATTTAATTCTCTTTAGTTTTGCCTTCGTTTTTCCATTGATTTCACTGTGCTTGCTTTGGTTGCTCCGGTGGCAGCATTCTCCTCACTGGCTGAATTCATCTCTGTCAACACAACAGTTCCTGTCAATCACCTACACCCAAACTCGGCTTCTTGGTCACAAGTCCCATAGGAAAAGCCAATGGCAAGTGAGGGGAATTCTCAATGAAAAGCTAGACCACATTTATTTCTGCACGTACAGGCTTCAGCAACCTTTTTCATTTGCTGGCCAAACAGAACGCACTGGAAAGCCCGTTATCCATAGATGGCCAAGGGATATGGGCTGATTCAAAGGCAGTGCTCAGGAAGGGCGGGGTAGTGCCAAAGGCCCAACTTAGTGCTTTGCAGCTCTGAAATCCCAGAAGTTTTTGCCAGCTGTATCAGGGCTCCGCTGTGTGGGCGCCAGGCCGCGGGGCCACACACAGGCTCTGTGCCTCAGCACCCACACAGCCAGCACTTTCCTACAAAAAAGGGGGAAATGAAAAATTAAAAATGCTGAATCAGGCTCTCAGAGCCTAACCAAAAAACATGCACATAAACTACAGATTTGAATATAGAAACTCTGGTTGGGAGCAGAGATGTTGTAGAAAAGCTGGAGAAGAGGGAAAATACTCCTGGTGTTAAAAGCAAGCTGACTTTTGACCACAATAGTTTTCTTGGCTGCTATGGTTCTATGACTGATTTAAGAGGGTTTAAGGTTAATAAACCATAGTTGTATAGTATTATCTGTGCTGTTCTTGCACTCTTGCTAGCAATGCCATTTATTCATAGATTTATGATGATCACCATAGTACTACAGAGATTATGTGTTTTTTAGGAACATTTGCTGGTGGAGGGAAAAAAATGAGATGAGGAGAAAGAGAGGGATTTGATCTCCTAATCTTTAGTGCTCCTACATCCAGGCCATAAAAGTCATTCGTCCATAGCCTGGCCTCAAACCTAGAATGTAACAAAAAAACAAAACAAACCATCAAATCTCCCCCTCACCTGACCTGCATTAATGTAAATTCAAATGTATCAAAAAGCATTGCTGGTCTCAACACAACTGGCTGACAGGTGGGTCACAAAAAATATGGGTAGGAAAAAGAAGAAAATAAAAATTGAAATCCTGTCCTTTGAAAAAAAGAGGTAGACTTTGCCTTTAATAGATGTCACAAATTGATTTTTTTTTAAGAAGAAAAAGTAAGGATTTATTTTACTTTGTCTTTTTGTTTTCCATTGGTTTGATACTTTACAAGCATACTGTAAAAGCTGAAGGATATTAATCTGTCATAAAAAGCTTAACACACAATGATAAAAATGGCAGAAAAATTATCTACAATATTGTTAAACCACAGAGTAATTACTAGTTATTAAAGCCTCAGCTCCAAAATATTCTAAAGGAGTTCTCCTGCTTTCTGTTAGTTCAGGAAGAGAAAAAGTAAAGAAAGAAAAGCCTATAGTCTGTTTCAAGTCTCTCTCTTGCTTTCTGAGCTGAACTGTGCATACAAATCTATATTTGTAAGACACCCTCATCTACCAGTTAATCAAAGCCCTGGAAATTCAAGGAAACCTGTGTTTATGGAAATCTGGCATTTCTGTAAAGTTTTGAATGAGAGCTAAATAGAGCAGTTCATCTCATTGAAACTAATGGCTTCTGCCAAGTGGTTTTGCAGTGCTGGGTCTTCTGGCACAGTCAGCATTTAGGAATTCATTTATGAGCTGGGTTAGCTGGAGACTCTGGAATTCAAATTTATGTCTAAGACTTAGTGGTTTATTCCTGATAGGTCTTTGTAAAGAAATTGTAATCAATTTACCAAATTCGGACTTTGTAATATGCAGAAGTGAAAGCTGGACTTTTTTTTCATGATTTAGGACTTGGGATTTTTTTTTTCCCTTTCCCCAGAGGACAATTATAAACTGTACACATGTATATTGTGCAACTGAAGGGGGCTTTTTAATCGCCCATTCATACTTGCTTTTGAAAAAGCTTTGTCCCTGTGCTCTTGACTTCCTAAGGGCCTGATCCTGCTCCCGCTGAATTTTCCTGCAGGGAAACAGAATCTTGCTTCAAATGAAGTCACATTTGCACATAAAAAGCAGATAAATGTGTGGTTTGTCTCACAAGTTGATTTTATTTCAATCAGTATTTGCATTAACATGCAGTCGGGCTCTATTAAGCACTTGTTTGATTTGCTTAAAAAATATATGTCTGCAGGAGCTGGCCAGCATATTTGAATATTGGCTTTTTTTCTGAGTTATAAAAACCTAGACATTTTTAGCAAGCAATGAACAAGAATTGCTCTACACTTTCAATGCAACTATAAATTTGCTCTTTTTTTTCCCCTTTTAGAACTCCTTTGAAGAACTCATTGAATAAATTAACAACTTGGAAAGCTGCCTGCCGTTTTTGTTGGCTTTGGGTTTCAGGGAGTTGCTTGGTAAACAAAAGTCAATGGATTCAAACAGTAACAAAGTAATTTAAATGATTAATCAAGTGTTAAAACTAGCTTAACCTCTCCTGTTTTACAAACTCTATATCACCCTCACTAAACTAATAGAGGAATAAGACACCCATCTGGAAATCTCATCTGAAATATTAGATTGAGAATCAAAAATTCAGCCAAGCAGTGTGGTTTGTAGGGATATCCTGGCGGATAATAAATTGCATTAATCTTACTTAAATTTTCCATCTAAATCATGTCTTGAGACCATATTGCACTGAGGGGAATGTGCCTAGTTTTGAATGCATTGTGCTACTGAAAAGGTTATTAAATGGGAAAAAAAACAGATAATGACTTTTCTTGTTTTTCTTCTGACTACTTTTTCCAATACTGAGGAACCTATGTTAAATATTCTGGCAGTAATGAAGAAAGTCTGCTTTCTCCTGCCAGTGCTTATGTTTTCTAATAGAAGATAAGAAATTCACATATTCAGAACACTTGAGGCAATTTTTTGTCCGACCAGAAATTATATGCGTGGATAAAAATAACACCAGAATTTTCCCAGCATCGTCAGAGCTAAGTATTTTCCTCATCCTGCTCATTCAGAAGAATTTTACTTTTCCATCTACACAGAGCATGAAAACAATATTGGAAAAGGTCCCCCAGGATTTTCCACTTGCAGATCTGACAGAAGTCCAAAGGTTATGAAGTTCCACCCATCTCTTCTGCTCCTGCCCACTATCTACCATACCAGTGTCATTTGCTAAGTCCTTAAATAAAAGATGTTACAGTGAAAGGAAGAGTGGTTTAAAACCACAACCCCTTGGAAATTGGGAGTAGTGCTGTCAGCCATGCCAATGGATGGGAAGTACCACTCCACTTGGTGAATTTGTCCTCAAAGCAGATGAAGAGGGTCACACTGATTCCCTGAGTATGCACAGACACAATTGGGGCTGCAATGGGCAGGAACAATCCAAGGGCTCCTGTTGAACTCCATCAAGTGGCAAGGGGTGATCCCAGTGTGGTGTTGAGGAGACCAAGTGGGCTGGTGTCCAAGGAAGGCTGCTTCCACCAGGCTCCAATATTTGCCTGAGGTCCTTACTCAGCTACAGGATGAGTGAATACAAACTGAGGAGGAAACTGCTGCCAGCTGGCACCAGAGAAGCTGTAGATGTGCTGTAGGTGTGGGACACAGTCAAGGTCATGTCTCTATCTGGGGAGGCAGGAAGGGAAAGAGAGATGGCGGAAGACATAAGTCCACAGATATCAGCAGAATGGGGCCTGACATGCTGGTTAGAAGAGGCAGCAGTGTGGCTGTTGCCAGAGCTGTCCACAGAAGGATGCGACTCTCACCAAACACTTCAGGAACCACATATTTCAAGGCCGAGGAGGGTTAGTTCCAAAGAGTGTTACACAATACTATGCAGTGTCATGATGATGCACAACTTTGTTCTCTTCCTATGAAAGTTTGACCTGGAAGCCCTGAATTTTTTCAGCAGTTTATGTCCGTATTTCAACCCAAATCCCAGGTCTTAGGGCACTGTCGGAATAGATGTGTACCGGGGTGGTCTGAAATGAGAGAGGGGAATGGGGCCTCTGATTTCCTCGGGGCTCTCCTGGCTGTATGTTCAATGTGCATGGTCAAGCAGGGGCTGAGGTGGATAGAAACATGTTTGGTCTCTCCCTATCCATGCCCAAGCTCAAGTCTTTCCAGACACGTGCCTGCAGCCCTGGGCTAACTAAGGGTCCCTGTGCAAGAAAGGGTCAGGGTTAGTTTCTCCTGAAAACGTGACTCCTGCTGTTTGTCCCACCATGGGATCTGAGGCACTTGCCTGCTTTTGCAAATGCTGTGAACTCTGCAAATGCTGCAGTCATCACAGCAAAGGACTGCTGGCTTTTTGAAGCCCCACAAGAATCCCAAAATATGTTTTTCCCTCTTTCTACAGCATCAAAAGCCCAAGTAAGTCAAATCTATTTTCCATACAAATTGGTTTTGCACAACTAGGAAAATACTGAACGAGCAAATTCTTCTTGGGAAATAAATTCCCACTAAAATCAATGAGACAAGCTTCCCACTTGTTTCTACGGTGTTTTGTTATATATTAAACAGCCTTACCAAAAGAAAATATTCCAGTTGTGTTTAGAAGCATCACCACTTTAATATGCTGCTGCTAAATCACAAATCAAGCATAAAAATAAGTCATCTGAGCTCAAAGTTTGTACATTTCCTTACACAATTGTTGCAATCATCTCTGCGCTGACTTTTTAAACTCTGGTAAATCAAAATTAAAGTTATGCTTCAGGGGTAGTAAATACTTTCAAGGTACCTGAAGAGCTCTAATTTTTCCCTGAAGTCCAGGCACACAGAAAGGGAAAAGGAGTGGGGGGCATTTTAAAAAAGCAATGAGGCTTTTAAATATCAATTCATTCTCATTTAAGGTCATAAACTCTGAAATAGCAGTCTGATGTGATTTCAGGAGAGGATTAATGTTGCCTGGGTGGTTTTGCCCTTCCTTTTTTCCCTTCATGCATTGGAGTTAGTTGTGAGCTCAGTTTTGACTGGGATTTACAATGCTTGAGTTAGGGTATGACCATGTTGGGCTTTTCATCCTTTGAATAGGGATACATGTTCTCAATCTTGGCTTCATTTTGGTGTAAGGTTTTGAATTTTTTCCCATCTAGGAAGGTACCATAAATGTATCCTTGAAAGCTTGGGCTAATTCTGAACTTTTCCAAAAATTAAGCAAATTCCAATTCAGAATTTGAATTTATCCCTTTATGAATAATGCTGGGAGTTGGACCCCATAGCCAAGCCATCTTCAAGCTTGCATCCTGCATTTGGAATTGCCTTTTCTTTGGTAGGTCCAGGAAGAGCAGCAGGAATTCTCTCCACACCTGAATCTGCTACAGGTTACAGCCTGGGGGTCTACGGCCAATGTTAACACAAAACCTTTTCCCAGTGTGGAGAGTTCCTCCTTCTTTCCATCCCCCAGGAGTGAGGTATGGATCGGGTCAGACCAGGGTGCGTACCAGGAGCTCAGGTCTTGGATCTCCCCCAGCACAGGGCTGCTCTCACATCTCATGGTGTGGGTAACAAAGCTCCCATTGATCCCCAGGCCCCAGGATCAGCTTCATCCAGGCCTAAACTGCTCATCTGTTTTTAATGTCAAAAGCAATTTGTTTTCTTTATGGACAGTGTGGTTGCAAAACCATGCTGTTTAAGATTAAATTTCTTTCATCTGGACAATGGCAGCAAGAAAAACAACAAGAAAATATTATTTTGAAAATAATGAAAAAAATCAAGACACTCTTTTTTTTTAATAGAAGAAAGTAATTACATCCAGGCATTCGGGCTGACTGCAAATGCCAAGTTTGTGCTTGACACTGCTTTAACTGGTTGAAATATTATTTCTAAACAAACAGAGTTTAAAATGGAAATTCTGACGGAGCTTTGACTATATTGCCATTAGTATCACGTTAAATCATTGCTATCGTCCTAGTGGTGTCAGTGCACAGCTACAATTGCTTGCAGGATAATGAAAGCTCAAATCCAAAAAACTCAGCCTCTCCTATAAACTTCAGTGTATTCAACTAGAGAAGAATTACACCCTGCCAACATTTTAGCATGAAGTCATACCAGATTTGTTACAATAAACAAGTTAATAAATGTAGCCTCTCTCCTAAATCATTTACATGCTGTACAGTTGTTTGAGGAACTCTGGCTTATTTTTAGTACCCACATTTTATCTAGGGTGTTCATCACAACAGCAATACTTGCTGCAGTGATTTAATAGGCTGCTATACACACTGACCTTAATTTCTTGTTTTGCTGGAATTTTTTATTGGAATCCTTCAACGGGGATTTTTTTTTACTTATCAACTTTTGCCAAAAAGCTTCAGCAAGGTATATGTGGTTCATCTTGGTTTAGATCATTTATTTGGGTTTTAGCACATTTGTAAACCATGGAATTAACTAAGTGAAAGGGTGATTAGGGTAATAAAACTGCACTATGCAGAGTTGGACTTTTGTAACTGAAAAGATTTTTTCTTTTTCATGTCAACTCACAATTTTTATTAAGAAAATTAAGTTCACAATCTTCTCATGTACTGTCACTGGGTAAGATCTATAGCAAATATTTATGATGGTATCCTCCAGCTCCTGCATATAGTATTCACACAAGCAATTGGTAGGAATGTCCTATGGTTTCTGCTGAGAGATCATTGAACTGGACATAGTCATTGAGAAACTCTCCACACAAAAAGACAAAAAAAGCAAAGTTTCTGCCCCAAAAGGCTCCCAGTGATGCCTGTTGGCAGCTCAAAGACCCACTGCCCTGGGCAAGGAAATTGGGATCCAAATCTGGCACACAAACCTACCACTCCTACAGAGACCATGATGCTACACCACCTTCAGCATCCTCTTCTGGCACCTCAGCTGTTAAACAATCTTTTTTTTTTTTTTTTGCATATGCATTGAAAAAATGAATGTTATATGCCCAAAGTTCTGCAGAGGCTATGAATTTTAAAGCTATCTGTAGGTTTAGACACTTCTTTACCTTTAACAACCAAATCACACTGTCTACCCAGCTTCTTCCTGGCACCTTTTAAAACCCATCAGGACAAATGGTGCCTACTGGCATGGCTATTCTGGGGAAAGCCAAAAGGGAGGAAACACACCAGCCTCAAAGTGAATACCTGCTGTAATCCATTTTGCTCTGAGTGCTTCTGCAAGCATGTACAGCCACCCATCCTGCACTGCACAGTGGAGAGCTAAGGTGCTTCTTGTGCAAACTCATCATTTTAAGTGGAATGCTGACAGGGGGTTATTTATGGAAACTTGTGCCTGCACTGTGCTTCAGTGAAGCACACTGAAGGACACATACCCCGCAGTCAGAGTGCAAAATCATCCAACAGGCTTCTTGCAAAGCCAGTCATTTTGTCTTGATGGTTTGAAAGATGCTTGGCAGTAGCTTGAAAGCTCACTTTCTCGTCTAATCACTGGTGAAAATTACTGTGGTGTCCAGGTGTTACAGCTGGACTGTTTGTCTTGCTCTGTGCATTGCTACTTCCTTCCTGAGATGGTATCAGCTTTCTGTGATGACCACTAGGAGGAATTTTTCTTCTCCATCTCTTGTCAGTCAGTTATTATTTTTTACCAGGTCTGTCCCAGTGCAGTTACCATGTTACATCTCTCTTCTAGTCTAAAATAAATTATCTGTAGGGGAGAGAGAATGGGTCCAGTTCCTGGACTCCACTGCATAAGAATTACAAGTCAAGACAGAGCACGGATGGACAATACTCCTTGATGTCCTCATCTCTGGAAAGAGACTGGCAGACAAGAAAGAAGAAAAGCTGGAGAAACTAAAGCTACCCCCAGCCCTTCATTATCCTTTATTCTAGTACTCTGCACTTGGAAATCAGCACTCATGGCCATGCAGTGCCAGTCACAGCTCTGCAGGTAAGCAGCCCTTGGTACCCCAAATGTGGCACATCCCTTGGCCAGGAGCACCCATGTTTCCAGGAGGCTTCCCTGCAGCAGGCTGCAGCTCAAGGAAGAGCTGGACAATCTGGGCTGCCTAAGGTATCACAACTATGACAGCAGGCAGAGAGTGTTGGTCCTCACCTCTGTTTATCCACAAGACACCGTTCGTGGTCACAGACTCAAGGTATAAAATCTCCTTGGGTATGGACAAGGTCCTCCTCGGTGCAGGCTCCAGGGTAGGCTGGACTCCTAGATCCCTTGCACACCACCTCCTCGGTGCAGGCTTCAGGGTAAGCTGGACTCCTAGATCCCTTGCACACCACCTCCTCGGTGCAGGCTTCAGGGTAAGCTGGACTCCTAGATCCCTTGCACACCACAACCTAGTTTTAGCAAGCTGTCTGTCAGTATGTGGATGGCTGTGGTCTAAAATCCCCGAACTTTCTGTCTTGATGAGGTGGACACCCAAAAAAAAGTGCTTGTTGGCACCTGAAGTTTTCTCAGAAGTTACTTCTTGATGGCTTTTTCCCTTAACTGAATGTTTTCTCGTTTGAACAGTTCAGTTTTCCAACATTCATTCTTCAAATTTTGTTAGAGAAAAAGTTGATGCTCTGCACAAGGCAGAGATAGAAAGCAAAACAAAACAAAAAGAATGGAATAGCTCAATTTCAGATATTTTAGTGAAGTAAGCCAAAAGTCAGGTTTCTCTTTATGTCTGAAAAACGGGTCTGAGTTCTCATTAGCATGGTGCTATTCATGAAGTCTCCAGTTTTTATTGAGTTTGCTGGACCCTAAGTATGATGTGCAGAGAAGTACAAAACTGAGGGAAAACACTTTTCTGAGCAAGACAATTAGGGCTAGGTGTGCTACAGCTCAAACTTCGGCTGAAGGGTTGCTGTCCCTTGTCCCACAGCAATTAATTCCTGAACCAAATTCTTCTTCTCTGAACTTCCCACCTTTTGAGCAACCCAGACTCAGTTTCAATCCTGGCTGTGACATTACTGGACTGAATTAAAACCTAGAGTTGAAACACTTCTGAACTCAGTCTAAGTGCAAATCTGGGCCTAGATTTACAGTTAGGGCATGTCTGTGGCCCCCATCATCAGAATACGCTGTAATCAATGATAGCTGGGAGTGGGGTTTCCTCTCTAGACCCAACAGCACTTTATAAGAATGGACATACTGTTCCTCCTATTCTGCAAATGAGGAAACTGAGGCATAAGGTGCCTTATTTCAAGCCACTTACAGTGTGTAGCTTAACAGTCATTTTGGTAGATCACACTCAGCCCAAACAGGAGTCCTGTGCTGGCAATAAAGCTGTAGCTCTTTATTTGAATTAGTACTGAAATGGCAGCCTGATTTACAGACTCCTCTGCTGCTGGGGTCAAAAATTAAGTCACTTTTCAGCCGTGGGGGCAGACTTGCCAACTGTAATTAAAAGCTTTCCTTTGAAATATGTGTCAGACTTTACACATGGTGAGAAGTGCTTCTCACAATATGAGCTTTCAGGCTGTTGCACTGAACAACATCCATGTGGCTAACCACTTCTCTGTTGGGTCCCAACAGCATCTGTTCCCTTGCCAACATTTTACTGGCATTCCACGGAAATCAGTGTAGCATGCAGTTCTGCCAGGTAGGGCCAGGAGCAGTTAAGAGGTTAATAGACTCAATCCAACTTCAAACGACACGCAAACCTCAGAGGTGAGGCGAGCAGACGGCTGTCAAATGAGGAAAACAGATAGACTTTGTGATGATTTGACTAATTGCAGGAGAGGTTGTCTTGTGCAGATGGTACTCTTCCCAACCTCTCTCCAAGACATATGCTGGCTGGAAGGGAGTCATTGATCACAGCTTGTGTGAGAGGATTAAAACCCTTGATTCAGAGAAGCAATCAAAGGTAACTGTGTCCCTAAGTCATCTAGACCCTGTTGTAAACCCTTGCATCAGCTCCCTGGTCTGGAAAGAGCTACCTTCAGAATTTCATCTCCTGCTGGTAAAGTATAATACCATCCTGGCTGCCCCCCAGCAGCTTGCTCTGCCTTCAGCAGGGGCTTTTCCTGCAGCAAATGCCTCACCCGCCACTTTTCAGGTGGATTAAGCTGTGTGCAGAGGGTCTCACAGGAATCTTTTTGTGAGATTTCCAAAGCACCTCATCTCCAGCCAATTCAGAAATACTGCTAGCACAGCCACCTTGTGGCATTGGAGTATCTGCACTTTCAGTCCCAGGAGACAACAGGAAGCACAGAGTCAAGCCAGAATGTAAAATAAATACATAAAAGTTAAGCAAATATTTTAAAACCTCTCAAACAGGTTTGGTTTTGTTTTTTTTTTTTTTTAAATTCAAAGTAATAATAATACTTAACACTTACAGTGTGCTTTATAGTTTGAAAGCACTATACAGACTTTAACTATTTAGGTTTTGGGCAATGGTCTGGACCAGCTTGTTTGATCTGAATTTGTTCTCTCATGCCTGGAAAGTATATTTGGGAAGTCAGAAAAGAGAAGAAGGAATATCCTGTGTGTCTTTTTTGTTTTTCTTTCAATTTTTGCCACTGAGCCTATTTGTAGGAAATCATTCCACTTCTTTTCACCTTAGTTTACCCAACAGACAATGTGTTTCCCAGCCTGATTTGCTGAGGTGAGATTTAATTTCAATGATGCATTTAAGGTACTCTGACAGTTACTACGCAGATGCAGATGTTTCTCATTCTTCCTCACTTGCCTGGTGAAAATTAAAGCCTAAATTGTGAATGAAATATATACTGGCAGCTAAACAGTTCAAACCATCCACAGTTACCTATATTGTTCTAGTAGTAATCTCATCCACTGCCCGAGGCACAAGGGTTTTGAAAAGGTTACAGTAAAATATGTAAATAGATGAACCATATGCATGAAGAAAATTCTCTCGGGTCCCAGTGTATGTCTATTGTGGCTTGAGTTCTCCTTCCAAGTCTTGTTTTTCCAAGAGTCAGCTTTAAAGCTTGCATAGCTACTGGACCAGTTTATGATCTAAAGACATATTTACAAGTTCAAACCACTTCAGGAGCTAATTATATTCTGGACACGCTACAATATTTGGATGCCAAAACGTTCGTATTCTTTGAAATGAATGTTTAGTAGCTTTCTCAAGAAGACCTCATTTCACAAACTCCAGTTACAACAAATGAACACATGTTCCTCTTTTTGTTTCCTCTTATTTTGCTGAATTTGAGGAAAAAAAAAAAAAAGCGTAATCATACCGCAGTGGAAAACACTTCATTTTCTCATTAAAACGTACATTTCAGCAGCTTTTCATCAGTCTGGCCCTGCCACCCTCTGCTTTCTGTAAAAGGAGCTGCTATGAAGGCGACAATCTTCTAGCAGCTAGTGCATCATGGAGAAGGGACACAAACAGTCATGGAAAAGCAAGTGGAGCCTTTCTCCATAGACTACAGTGGGTGCAAGAGAAAGCTCAGTTTAAGGGGTACAGCAGTCATTAACCAAGGCTTGTTTTTCCTCAGACAGATTTATTCCCTCACCTTGACACTTCTCATGGAGTCAGAAATTGGACAGCCTGAGTGGAGGTGGACAGGGTTGTTCTCCCTGGACCTGGTCTTTGCCCTGTACACTATAGAGGGCTCAGCCAGGTGCTGTTGCCTTGATTCCCAGTATTGTGCCAGCAGTCAGGCAGCTGGGGAACCTGCTGATCTCTGTGCATATGGAAGTTGCTGCATGCTTTGTTTGACGTGCTCAGGCCACAGCAGAACTAGCCCAAAGCCATCAGAGAAAGGAATCGAGGGCCAGGGGAAATTCCTTACTGACTTCAGCATGCCTTTGGTCATATTCAAAGTGTGAGAGAGCAAGACAGGACAGTAGAAAAAGCGGGGCCTCTGGGAAGAGACCATACAGCCGGTCATGCTCTCAGGACAGAAGGCTAAAGCTGACGGTGAAAAGAAGCCCAGCCCTGGAATGGGACAGTGCATCATGTCTCTGCATGATGCCACTCCAGCTGCAGACAGAAGCTGGTGGGAAGGCAGGAAGCTGCTGGAAGGAGAAAGCTGGAGGCTGAGCTGCTTTGCATTCCCAGGGCCTAGTGCAGCATGCCTCAGTAATGAGAGGCTGCCAGCAGTGGGTGATATGCCAGCCCCCTGTACACATGTCAGAGCCACATCTCAGTGTAACCTATTTGCCATATCTAGAACCAAGTTTTTCAAGTTTTCCTTCTCACAACTGATCATTTACCATTCCTATGATTTTTCTTGCTGCTTATTCTCCATAGACATTGCCACCTCTTTGATCTCTACATAAATACATGCAGCTCTTGAACACACTGTTTACATAGATTAAAAGGTATCCTAAACCTTACATGTACACACTGATAACCCCAAATCTGATTTGTGATTGAGTACCTGAAAATGGCTTTTACTCTCTGGAATTTCAAGGTTTACAACAACAAGCCAGACGTCTTAGACAGCACGGGCTTTCCCCTTTGAAAATAGCAAACACTGTAAGCTTCCACAGTGAGGTTGGATCTCCAGCAGCGGTGCCTCTGAATACCAGAATGGCATTTGAGCCTGTGAATTTCACTGTGATCCACAGAGCCAGTTTTATCTTTTACGAGAAGGATCAGTTTATGCATCATCCTGACAGTGCAAGTATCTTGAGAGAGGTATGTTGTGATCTTAAACTCAACTCTGAACCACAGAAATCAGACCTTAAAACATGTGATCTGGTGCATGGAGTAACTTGAATGCTATTAAGTCACCACTGAATTTGTATAGTTTCCGTATATGTTCAAGACCTGATGAACTATATTGTTCACAGTCCTTTTCAGTAAGATAGCCTCACCTTTGCAAAAGGAATTTAGTGCTAACATCAAGATTATGAAATCAGAGAACACTGCATACAGTTAAGTACACTACAGTCAGTAATTTTCACCGCTTCTTGAATTCCTTGATTCATTGTACCTTCATAAATACCATCAGTGACTCTCAGCACTTAGATTCTCTCACTTAGATTTTCATTCTGAGCAGTGTTCTTGCCAGTAGGGCTACATACCAATATAGACTACAATAAAATGACAGAACAGCTGGTGTGTCTACACAAACACCAATACCAAACCCACTCCAAATTATTAGACAACCTCACAAACATTCATAGATCCATTTATTATAGACTGCAGTTGTTAGAGGCTATTTTTCTCAAGTACATTCACCACGGGATTTCCCTGTATTAAATCTTGCAGATTTAGGCAGATTTTTCAAAAAAAAAAAGCACTGTTAGATCAAGTCACAAAGATTTTTCTGTAGTATCTGAACTGGGATTTGGGCCTTTAGAGGAGAACTACCTAATGGTGCCCATATTGACCCAGGGTTACAGGAGTCTTTGATGTGCAAGGCAACAAGGAGACTTCTGGGTGAAGAGGGAACTGTTACCTCACTGATGAGGTTAATACAATAGGACCACATCTGTACTGGACACTGCGCTGCTTAGCTCAGCTCGTCTAAGGCAACATCAGTTTCAGGTAGCCTGTGGTTGTTTTTAAGAAGCCACAAAAGCTGTAAGGAACCTTCTTTCTACACCTCTTTTGTTTCTGAAAGCCTCTAGACAGGTAAAGAAGTCATGGCAATGCCAGCACAGGAAATACCTTATCTGCTGCACAATTATTTTTAGGAATAAGGTTCCACAAAGCACTGATTTAAATGAAGCAGAACACATATATTGATGGAGCATGGTGTGTGGAATGAGTTCACATGGAATTGCACAAAACCCTGAAACAGACATACATCGAATAAAGACAGGCTGTTTATGGCTTGAATCAGCACATGAAGTTACCATACAGTAAGTCTGAAAATTTACCTCACCAAGAAGAGATACTGTGATAACATTTAACAGATTATTTTTTTTCCACCTGGCCCTTGGCACGTCAGTCCTTTTCAAGTGTCTGACCACCTCCATGTGCTTCGGAAACCTCTCTGCCAATCCCAACAAGGCCTGAGAAGATCACAGGAGTTTTCACATACTTGGCTGCCTCAACTTATTAAACAGTCTCCTTATAGGATGTTTTTATTTTTCAGCCTATATACCAAAAATCTGATGTTCTTGGACAAGGAAATGTGATTGTGGGTGGGCTCAGGATTTTCTACCCTCTTTGCTTTCCTACCTGGTCTAAGGAAAGTTCTTTAGGCTGGAAAGAGGCTTCTCCCAGACTTCTCTGGGAAGTGATTTCACAGCCCGAACTCACCCTGATTGGCTCTTAACCATACATACAGCCAGTCCTTCAGCTGATAAAAATGGGTAGAGTGCCAGGGTTTTGCCCCTTCATGTTGTGTAGGACAACTCAAGCCACCAAGGGTTGCAAAATCAAGATATATATTTTAGAGCTGTAATGTATACATCACCCACTAAACTCTTCAAGTGAGACCTGTAGACCCTTAAAAATACACTTTTTCATGAAAACCCCTATATGGATCCAATGATGACTTGAAACAAAAGAATTCTCTCTGTCCCACAAAAACTCACACCTTCCTCACTCCACCTTATTTTCAAGGGAAGCCAAGTCAAAGAGACAGGCTTTGTAAGGTGCTGAAGGTCAGAAAAGCCAGACACACATTCCTGGTAATGCTTTGCCTGAGAAGTTGTGTAGAAAATCCATGTAGCCCTGCTAGTCTTGAAGGCTCATTTAGAAAGTCAGGGTAGGGTACATCTGCCCTGAACTAGTCTTGACTCCATAATATCAACTTAAGGGGGAAAAAGGCTCTTCCAGAACATGACTTAAATCTCTCCAAGACAGATTATGAAGTTGGCCAAATGAATAATGTCTTTATACCGCCTGTATGTCTATATGAAGAGGTTAGAAAGATGTAGGAAAGTACTCTACAGGCACCTCAGCTGGAGATGTTAAGGCAAGTGAATTTCACTGGAAGAGACTTTTCTGAAGATACCCAAGGCCTCTGCTTTAAAGTAATTATAATATTGTAAAAGTTTGGTATGGAGCTCTTGGAGCAGGTCCAGTGGAGAGCTGCGATGATGATTAAGGGACTGGAGCATCTCCCTTACAAGGAAAAGCTGACGGAACTGGGCCTGTTCATCCTCAAGAAGAGGTGACTGAGAGGGAGACCTCAAGAGTGTCTATCAGTATCCAAAGGGAGGATGCCGAGGATGGATCCAGGCTCTTGTAAATGGTGCCAAGCAACAGGACAAGAGGCAATGGGCAGAAACTGAGACTCAGGAAGTTCCAGCAATATGGCAAGTATGAAGAGCCTAGCATCCTAGGAGTCATAGGTAGATTTCTCCTTAGGAACAGCTATTACTTGAACCAGACTGGAAGAGTCTGGTGGGCCTTTACAGAAAACCTCCAAGGTTGGTGAACATCATTGTGTGATATGATCTTGTTTTGCCATTGCTTGTCCACCAGACAGGAGAATACTTATTGAGCAAGAGATCTTGAAGGTACTGTGCGCATCAGAGAGAGAGTGCTGTCAATTCCTCTAATTCATCTCTATCAATCCTATTTGATAGCAGTGGGATATATTCATCCACAGAATGCCTGACTGTCAGCAAAAAGGGCAATTCTTTGCAGCATTTGTCTGCCTGCAAGCATTAAGGACCTGGTCTCTAACTCTTCCTGTCATGAAGAACTTGCCCCTTTAATCTGGGTCCAAAGTCACTGCAACTGAACATATGCTTCCCAGATGGACCCACTTAAGACTATGTGGTGACATTTGGGGGTGAATAAATAAAGAGAGAGAGGAAACTTGCTTAGTGGGAGGTCTATGGAAAGAACTGCAGAGAACTGAGAATTGAGAGACCACTAAAGTGACCAGCTGGTGTCTTCTCACTGAGAGCCACAAAGAGTGGAGGGCTTGTGGACCGAGTCCTTCATGTTATGGAATCAAGTTTAAGGGCCAAAAGACATGGGGAACAACAGAAGCAGAGCAAAAAATAAATCTCATGATGTGTCTGGAGAAAAGCAACTCTGAGACATGGCAACTGAGATATACCTGGGGAAAAACAAGGGAGCAGCTACAGGGGCTGTTCATAAGAGCAGATGATGAGCTATGGAAATTGCAGAAGAACACATAGCTGCAAGATTTGCCATATTTGTAATACCTCTGATTGTAATGGAGCTGATTCATTTTCAACCATTTGTATGGCTAATTAATGCTACTTCTGTTTCATCTCTTCAGACAGTCACATCTTCATAAAGGGTAATATTGTAAACTTCTTAAAGAACTAAGTAACTTAATTTTCCTTACCTGCTGCAAGACAGTTGCTCCATCTCTCTCCCTAAATAGGGCACCTGAAAAGCTCTCATTCCTTGGTGCACTCACAGCTGGACCCACTTTTCAAGAAGCAGGAGTCGAGGTTCTACAAGCAAAAAGCACTGGCAAGTATGAAGGAGAGTTAAGCTGACAATAAAGACAACATAATTTGAAATTACCAATGTGAATATGAAGGACAGGAACCTCTACAGCATCATGGTTATAAATTGTTTAGGTGACTGATTGCTCATGGTCACAGAGAGAGCACCTGAAAGAATGGGACCACATCAGGTTTTCTTGAAACTCCTGTTATGCCAACTCCATCATCTCTCAAAGGAGGCCAGCAACTGAGCTCCTGCACACACATTTAGTTCTGACTTACAGAACTGATGAAATCCAGTAGGAAAAGTGATGTCACAGTTGTGAAACAAGGACTGGGTTTCATACAAAACCAATTTTGCACACCAGGATTTTTATGTGGTTTTGGAAAAACTCAAGAGTTGTGTGTTACTGATGCAGTTTCATAGCCATTGCTAGTTTATTGGAAAGGTTTTGTTAGAAGTTCTGTAACCTGTCACAGCAAGATGCATTGACTCCCCAAAGGACAATGACTGATACATCTCTTTACATCCAGCCGGGATTAAGGACCAAAAACTGAAGACCTCAGACTGGCCAAAGAGAAAATAATTTGTGGTCTCATCTCACCCTTCAAAAGGGTCACAGAAGGAGGACAACACAATAGTGTTGACAACCTTGTAAACGTGCTCAAAGAAATCTGGAGACTTTGGAAATGAAATTGTTCTCCTTGACTTGAGGAATGAGTCTTTCAGAGGCTGTTCAGGCAGTTTAGTGGGTCTCTGTGCAGAAAGATGGGATGTTGGCAGGGCTTTGAGTGCCTGTACCACGTCAGGGAAGAATTTCAGGGTAAAGTATTGAGAGAGAAAGACAAGTGCAAACCCAGCTGTCACAAAACAACCACAGCATTTCAGGCAAAATAAACATTAAATTGTGTTTGTGGGGAAAGTTGGCAAATGTATCTAGTCTTCCAAACATGAGAAAAGCTTGGTTCTATCTTCTTTAGTAAGTGTTTTGCTTCCCATCAGATCATCCAATTTACCAAAAACCTACAGGTATTCTGTGAGACACCACTGCAGATTATGTGGGTTTTTCTGTGTAAGAGCTCTAACACTGTGTCCTTTCCCATTTCTCTCCCTTTCCTTAGCATTTTCTTCCCCCAGCTCTGAGTGCTTTCCAGAGTCTGTCTCCAGTCCCCAGATGCAAGGATCGGATTTTTTTCTCGGGGAAGACTCCCTTAGACCTCTGGGCTGCAATAGTTTCAGGAATGTGACTATGGGAGAGCAAAGCCCAGAAGAAATATGAAGTTCATTTTTTAACTAAAATTATGATTTATGAGGAACAGCTGAACAGACTATGAGAGGTTTCATTTAAACAGATTTGAAGACCACGATGATTTAGTAGAACTGCATATGCCTACTCTTTTGTGAGACTCATACCTTGCATATGCAAGTATCAGCCTCGTTTTCCTACTGTCTCTGTGTTTAGGCCTACATGTGATAACCACACACTTTCAGCACTTTGCATACACTAATGGGACTGTTTGTTAAAAATTCCCTTGAGCACTGAGGATGGAGAAATGTAGTGAACATACTAAGCATTCCTAGGAAAGCTGGGGACCAGGCAGGCTGAGATCAGGCCTCAGGGCTGTCATGTCTCAAAGTTAGTGTCTCAGTTGATCCTTTTCCTTCTCATTTCACTGCTGCAGGGGCTGCTCTTCCTCAACCACAGTCTCATTGTACTTTTCTGTCTTATTGCCACAAGTGTCAGGTCATCTCCAGGAGTCCGTCAACTGCACCACAGGATGGTGAGGAGCAGGCTGGGGACTTGCCTGGGCTACTGGCAAGCTCAGCAGTCGGCCCTGGGGCTGGTGGCCCTGGCCACCAGGAATGCTTTGACCATACTGCTGTCATTACAACTTAAACAAAGAACCCAGCTGCACTCCTGGCACAGAAATGAGAATTAACACAAACAGTATATGTTCTTCAGAGAAACGGGTGGAGATTCTAGCTTTCAGATTTGCACAAGAACCAATGAGTCCACTCAAGCATAACTCTCAGCCTCCATCTGCTTTATCTTCTGCTCTGCCATGGACAACCTCACACAATTCTCCCCAAAAGGCAGGTGTACATACTTGGACCTGCCTCCATTTCAGTACTTCCACATGGAGTCTTCTTTCCTATGCCATGTCTGCCAGGGACGACTATTTAAACTTTTAATAACATGTTTAGCCCATACCTTTAGCTAACCATGCAGAAAGGGGGTAACTTGGAACCATTTTCATTGCTGTGAGGTTTTTATTTGGGCTGGTGCACTAGATGTGAGGGTCTTATTTATTTTATTTTCTGTCTATGTCTCCCATTACCATGGTTGAAACGATGTCAATTTTGACATATTTTCCTTGGCAAAATATCTTTTAAATAGGTAAGAGCCCTGTCTTCAGTTTTGAAGGTCAGGGAAATGCGGGGTCAAATTATGAATGTGTTTGACTATGTAAAAGTATCAGGTGGGATTTTCAAGAATATTAGTAGGTGTCAAGCTGGGCTATTAGAAATCAACTGTAACTTGAAGTTCCCAAATCTCCTTTAAAATCTGGCTTAAACTATGCTTAAGCATCCTCTGTGTCACTTAAACCTGTAGAATAGCAAGAAGCTAAATATTGTTTTTCTATATCCAACAGAAGGCACTAAAAACCAAATGGGTTTTCTACCATACAATTACAGAGAAAATTTCTCTGTAAGTTGCATTTGGCAGACTAGCTTCAGTGAGTGTAATAATAAACATGTGGCTACTTTTGCTCTCTTCCTCATTTTCAAATGTAATTTTATGTTGTTTATAGTGTGTTTTGTAATGCAGAAGCCCAACAGATAAGAGAAAGTCTGTCTCATTGTTTTTGTTGAGCTTAATAGATAAATTATCTACTCTGGTGGTACATTGGTGAAGCTAAACATCCATTTTTTTAAAACAAATGCATGTAATACATAAGACAAAATTATAATATTATATAACATATAATATGTTTCTAATATTTTTATATCCAGATGGCTAATGGCTAATATCCCTTATTTATAATGATTCTATTTCTCTTGGGATGGCCACATGAAGCAATGTTAATGTCTCAACAGAAAGTAGGGTTCAACATTGTATGAAAGTGGTGTTTGCACCATCTCAGATACTGGCCAACTAAGATTAGTAGAGCTTTAATGGTCCTTTAAATCCAGATAGATTGTAGAATAGGACCAGAATCCACTTGTTCTCACTCCACCATCCATGTTGCTTCTTCTGAAAGAGATAAAATCAGACATTGGTTTTATCAACCAAAATCAGGGCATTGCTTGTTTTTTATTAGTGTTAGAGTCAAATCATGGAGGTCAGCTCCATATGCTAAGTATTTCAAGTCCAGGATGATTTGCATATAGAGCTAGTCTCATGTCAAAGAAATACACCACGTTGAAATACTCTGCTTATATACTAATCTCTTTGCCACTACATTTGAGCAGGATTGAGCTAAAACCCAAGACTTCATAGATGTAAAGCCATGGAAATCACTGTTGATAATGAGTTCTACATCTAACCTGTAGGTAGAAAGTGGCTCAGCTCCTTAAGTCTAGAAAAAAGTCACAGTAAATTCCTGTGATTTTAAAACGTGATGCATTCAGAGGTATACGTGCACATTGCAGAAATCCTACTTCACACATGGTAAAATTAAAGCTGGGGGGAAATCTTATTGCTAAGGTGGGTTGAATATGTGTTTTCGCAAGTGTGTTTATGTAGAGTTTTTAGATCCCAAAACTAGAGGCCTTGCTCAGGCAAAAATCCAACTGGCTGAAATGAAAATGTTGCCTTATGCAGTCTGCAAAATTGGGCTGGGAGTGCATGTTTGTACATTCTCTGTGCATACTGAAGGTCAAGGAAAAGATTGCCAAGACTTCTTATTTGTGTCTCCCTCCCCAATACATAGTCAAGATGCAGGTAAAATTTTCATTATTTTCGAAGAGGCTGCAGAATGGGGCCCGCTGGCTATCAAAACAGCTCTGAACACTGGAGTGCAGCTAAATTATTCCAACACCAGACAAATGGGTCTGCCTAACCTAAGCCATAACATTTGAATTATTAATGTTCTCTAATAAAGGGGATAAAGTGTCTGTAGAACAGAGTGTTTCAGAGCTCTGTTAAAGATCATGCCTATTTTAATTTAAAAGTTCAGCTTGAGGAGAGACAATGCTGGCATTGTGTTACAGAGATTTAAAACAAGTCTGTCTTGAGGATTTTCCTCTGTCCTTATCTGTAATAATAGAATTTAAAAAAGAGTCAGAGCAAGAGCAGCAGCACTGGAAAATATCTTTCTCAGAAACTATAGCAGACAGGTCACAACATTTTTAAACAATGATAGTAACATTTATTCTATCAAAGCCATTTTATGTTTTATTTGGAACACTGGCGCCTTTATTTTTTTAAGCTCTCATAACATGACACTAATTACAGACATCAAGATGCTCTATGGAAGATACCAGGCAAAATCCAGATGCTGCTTCTTTTCCTTTCTCTGCACTCCCACCCCAGCCCTTTTGTGAGCATTACATCATTGCACAGTTTATTTTAAAAGTGCCTCAAAAATGCAATGATAGTAATCGTAGACAGAAGGAAATTTATGGTGAGCACCTCTGGCCTGCAAATTCCTTTACAAAGCACTCCTGCTGCTCCTCAGAAGACCTTCTTGCTAGCAGAGACTTGAAAATACAGAGGCTAGAAAATACGATTTGGGTGATGTGTTAAAAAATGGTTGGCCTAAAGTAATTTTCATCTTAGGACTGTACATAAACACCTCCTCCTCCATGCCTCTTCCACCAAGTGGAAATTACTGGATCAGTCAGAGGAATGGGTAGAAGGGTTTGTGTTGTTGTCCCTGGAAGACCAATCTGCCACAGTGCACAGGGCCAAGTGGGAGCACTGCTTGGCTCTGGCAGGTTTGCAGTGAAACCTCCTGAGACAGACCCACATCCTGGGAGTGTCAGCCAGCCCAGAGAAACACAAAACAATGTGCAGGCCACATCCCCTTTCTGTGACAGCTGCTGCAAGGAGTCACTGCCATGTCAGGGGAAGCTGGTGTTCTCCATAGCTCTCCCTGCTGTGGTGGCCCTCCACAAAACATCCACAGGTAAAATAACCTAGGGTCCTCAGCCACCAATGGCAGCACTGAAACTGAAGTATCCCATGGCTTTTAGAAGCATTGATCAGCTGTAGAAGATGGTAAAATTACCTTCCATCCACCAAAATTGTCAAGTTTCCCCTTGGCTTGACCACATGAGCATCTGTAGGCTATGTGTGACATTTTGGCCAAGGTAGCATTATTAAGAAGAGCATGAGAGCCATGACCTGACCCTCTGCATGCCCCTACTGCATCACAGAGGTTCCCCATAACTCACACCATGTTCCCCTGGGCCTGTCTGGCACCGCTGAAGAGTCCAGCTTTGGTCAGGATAGCATGGGCTCAGCACTGCAATGTGACGCTAATCACTTAGCACAGCCATGGAGCTTTGTGGTGACACGTAAACGCAGCACTGCCATGCTGCAGGGTTGAGACTCAGCCTCCTCCCTCACATTTTCCCACAGGCAGAGCTCACAGGATGAAATCCCAGCCCTGTTGAAAGTGTGATCAGGATTTCAGCCAAAATGTTGCAACAAACACATTCATCCTGCAGAGTAAGCAAATAAAGTGGCAATGCTACACCAGTAGAGAACAGGAAGTTTTTGATGACACTGGCTCCAATTTTTAACCTATTAAGATTTCCATTACCCTCAGGCTCATTATTCAGCAAAAAGTAAACATCAATAAATCTGAAATAACAAGTGAAACACATGCACTTAAGCAAAAAAAATAATCCTAGGAAATGTTCTTTCCTTTAGCACATTAGAAACAGTCAACACAGCAATATCAGGATGACCGTGGAGCTCTGAAACACATTCCATCCTCCAAAACAAGGGTCTCACAAGCCTGCAGAGATGCAAGACCTAGGTCTTGGGAAGATCTTAGGATCTTGGATGCCCCATCCCTAGAAGCGTTCAAAGCCAAGTTGATTAGGGCAAACTGGTCTGGTGGAAGGTGCCCCTGCCCATGGCAAGGGTTTGGAAAGATAATCTTTAAGGTCCCTCCCAACCCAAACCATTCAATGATTCTGTGATCCAAAGATCTCAGGGAGAAAGAAGCAAGGGTCCATGGTTGGAATTCTGTCACTGATATCCTTCGTGTCCATGTCTGAGAAGTTTCTTTCCAGCAGTAATGGCAAGGACTAATAGAAATGTGCTGACTTTCCTTCCCCACTCCAGTGTTGTCAGGAATATGCACACACCTCTGTGTCTACACTGTGCTGTCAAGTACTTGCACTCTACTTCATGTGTATGAAAATCATGCGTCTTTAAGTACCACAAAAGTAATTTTTCCTATAGAAGAAGGATTATCTTTTTCACCACTGTCTGTGTTAAAACACCTTGTGGACCTCTGAGTAGATGCAAATTCTTCCTTTTACATTAAATTGTAGAAGGTTTATTCTACATTTCCATAAGTAGCCATTTTAACTTTTCCATTTTCCTTTTTTAAACAGGAAACCTCCCCACTGCTTCTCCACTTTCTCTAAGCTCTTTGTTTATATTCTACTTCCATTACCAGAATTATTCTTACATTTTTCCATCCCCTATTCTGAACAAACATTTACACTGACTCTGAATGATTCGTATTATATATAAAGGGAAACAACAAAGCAAGAGGGAACAAAAGCAACATCTCTGTGAGAGGATGAAATGTGGCTGCTGCCTCCTTGCTGATTGCAGCCTTGAAAGGAAACTGCTTCCATCTCTGGCCACAGGACCATGCTGCAATGCACAGATGCGTCCAACGCAAAGCAGAATTGTGTCAGTCACAGCCACCAGCTTGTGGTTACCTTAATTTGCCCTTAAGGTATCAGCAGAAGTTTTTCCAAGACCCAGCACCCAAGCCTTTGGTTCTGTGCCCCCAATGCACACCGCCTACCAGCTGTGCCAGTGTAGCAGGGACTTGTCTGTCCAAGCTCCCCACAGAAAACCTCTCTCATTCCATGAGAGGATAAAGAAAGCTGTCTTCAAACAGCTTCTCTTCACAGCATCCCTCCACTTGCAGCAGGTAGGAGTTGTGCATGGGGCAATATGTCTTCCAGTCTCCAAATTCCCAGGAGCATGTCATGATACATGGAAAATGCAACAATCGACAGAAAGAAAGAACTGAAGTTCTTCCCTTTCCTTGTAGGGAGCTCTTCCTTAAAATGAACATCCTGCTGCACATTTGCCAGGTAACATGTCCTAATGCACTAAACATGAGACCAGACAAACCTCCGTTTCCCTTTTTTCTGCTGCTCTCTTGTGATTTGTTCTCTAAATATTCTCCCATCATCTCATTAGTTGGGATATGGTAATGTATAAAAAGAAGGGAAATTTCCACTTCTGTTCATATGTTCTTCATCTTTTTACAAAATCAGAATACTTGGTTTGCAAAGTCAGTATACATGTAGGGCCTTTTCCACAGATGGTCTCTAGAAACTTTATTACTCCCCATGAGAAGCAAGAAAAGAATCTGCTTGGAGATCCCAAGATGGATTTGCAGGCCTGGTATATGAAAAAAAATGAAATGTTTCTACTTGAAATCTGAATATATTTGTTCTGTAAATCATTGCCCGACAATAAACCCCCACTCTCTTCAGAGTTACTTTTTATTGTAAGCATTTTACAACCTAATTTCCAGATAGAAGATTTTTGAGTAAAAGATCATGTGATAACATTTCTTGACATAGTTTATGCTTTTATGTGTTATTTTCAGTTTTATCCCAAAACAGTGTTAAAATTATGACAGTTCTGTATCTTATAGACCTGATTTTATTTGCATCTTCCATACTTTTCTGTTTGTAAAATCTGCTTTACAAATGTCTAGATATTAGTTCTACTAAAGTTTTCTTACAACAGCCTGTTAACTGAACAAACAAAATTAATCCCACCCACACATCCTCGTAAGGGAGCATAGCGTTTTTTTAAACTCTGGCTCAGCATCTCATCTCTTCTGTGGTGATGAAAATGAATATTGCATCTATGGTGAAGCATGTCAAGCTCTCTGTGGAATTTATTATGCTCTCTGCACCAAATGTTCTACCAGCAGGTTTGCCTCGTGCTATTCAGAACATGTATAATTAGAAAAGAATTCAGCCAACGCTGGAAAAAATGACTGTCCATAACTCATCAAGTTAGAAAGCTGGAAGGCCTGGAGCAGGAAAGAAATGGGTGGAATTTTCAGCTGAAGAGGAAAACCTCATTTTCTTTGCTCTCTTACTGTGAGTACCTATTTTATATGTAAAAGAAAGTTCATTATCTTCTCTTTGAATAGGCAACCACATTACTGATCACAGCAGCGACAGGACATTCAATTTTCCCATGTGGTCCACAGCACAGCCTTTGGATAGCTGGAGGGGCAGTTCTTGCTTAGGAATACACTGTCCTGTCCTGGGCTGGCTATGTTTCTGTTTTAAGTCCATGGAGAAAGCTTTATCTTGTGTGGGTCTCCAAGATCTCTCAGGACCGATGCAAATGTGCAGAGAGCCTGGTTTGTCCCCTTCAACAATGTCTGCTCTGTACTACTGGTAGCAGAGAGCTTTAGTCGTGGCTCATACACAGTAACTTCAGGAGTATTTCCCTTTACCACATTCTTACATGAGGTCAAGACTGCTACAGTCAATAGAGAGACTTCTGCAGTCAGCTTGAGCTGTGAGGGAGTCCATATTGTGTCTAGGTGTCGAACACCAGGGTCCTCCTCCTGAGACAAATAACTCTAGTCCTTATTCATAACTTCAGGATTTTGTATTCCACTTTTGCTATCTCACAATGTCTAATTTAACTACTCTTCACATCTAACAGGCTTCTAACAATGAGGATCATATTTTTTGTCCTCATTGTAATGTCTTTCCCAAGTATCCCAGCCACATCAAATTCCCTTCTCATTATCAGAACCTAAGCACTGATCTCTTCTTGTTTTTAACCCTCCTGGATTCTGATTTCTATCTGCAAAATGGAGGCCAACTCCTTTGGGAAGAGCTGGCTCTCCACAGACATAGCCTTCAGGCGAAACTCATTCTTCATTTTCAAATTGGAAACATCTGCATTAACATGGCTGATATGCAAGATAAGGCTTAGGGTTAGTTTTAAAAATTATTTTGACAATTTTCTCAAAGAATCTTTTTTCTTCCCTTGTAAGTAAAAGTCTTGATTGCTGGTTTAGATGCTGGATATTTCCAGAGAAGAAGGGGTTCGTTTCTTTGTATTTAAAGAAGTTGACAAGGGCACTAAGCTATCTTTTATCACATTTGCTAAAATATTAGTAATCGCATTTTGAGTGTGACCATACTTCTGCCTGTCTCTCTAGGGCCAAATCTCTGCTTGCTTCACTTTTCTTAATATTTTTCCCATGAATATTTTCACTGAAAGAAGTGCTCATCATACAAGTCTATCTTCAAGGTTTCAATGGCACAGGCTGCTTTTAAAAGGGAAGGATTTCTGTGGTAACATCATTGCCCGAAACTCAGAGGACATAGGACTCAGAGTGTTTAGTTCAGCATGAACTGAGTTCAGAGAGTCCTACTTCTTACGTGGCCCAGGAACAGATGTTTAGGGAAAGCACAAGACTAGGGCACATATCACAGGGTGATTCATCCCCATAGTACTCAGCCAGTTTCCGAGAACTAATAGTTTTGGATTTTCTGAGGTAGAAGTTACACATGGGCAATCACTTTGAAGAGTCAGTGGTTGACCTACCCTTAATGAATTTGTCTCATCTCTTGCAGAATTCATTTGTACTTTCAGTCTGTAGGAGGGCCAGCAGCCAGGAATCCCTCCATTGCTCTTGGAACTGCTGCCTCACATTGTCACTGCTGCTTGTATGAGCACATTGCAGCTAATCATTCTTTCATGTTCTCTGCCAGCTTCAGCATTTCTCAGGGGTCTGTCAGATTCCAGCTCTGCCATTTCTTTTCTGACCTGAGGAGAGTAAGACCTCATAATCCCTCCCTGTAGGGAAGCCTCCAAATGTCTGTACTGTCCTTCTCTCTACTTACTAAATTATCCATATTTTTTTTTCAAGATGCAGCAAAATTTTATGTCCTGGATAAGTACCATTGTAGCAATAAAAATAGCAGCATACTTCCAGCACACTCCCTTGTTGCACTCTCTAGGTCTTTCACTCCATCTTTCAGCTGATCAATTTCTCTGTTTTGGCCTTGTTTTTTGTTTCCTCATTTTCATTTTCCATTACGGCACATTTCCTTTATTTTGCTTTCCAGTTGTTGTGTGATGGAAGTAGGGGAGATGAAAGACATTGTCTGCTCTTCATATATGCAATTGAAACAATACCCTAGAATATAAATAAAGGTGTAACATACTCAAGGCATAAGATTAAAAGGCTTAGCTAACAGATGATCATTACATCTATCTACACTTTCGCAATGGGTACTTATGATGCCCCCTCATTCCTTGCATGGTGAATAGGATCATTTCTGTGTGCTTAATCAGAACACATTTTAAATCACACTGTATAATATACTTTGTGGCAACGTGTGATGGCCAAAGTGTATAAAATATGACAAAGGTAAGAAGTTGCAACTGAACTAACAATATATTCTTCTGGAAGGAGACATTGAGTAAATTGGTTTTTGATAGCAAATTAAAGTTCTTCTAAGGGCTCTGCTGCATTTCTCTGCATTCTTCAGTCATAACCTTTCAAACAGCTATTTCCAATTGTAAATATTTCTCTAAACTTCCAAGTTATTAACAATGTAATGTATATCTTGCAACAATCAGTTAACATAATGAATACAAACTTGAGAGAGCCTTTCTCATCAGGAAGCAATAATTTTATACAGGTTTTTTTGTGACAATGGTGATTTCTGTTTTGGGAGCAGTCACATGCATATGTTCACATATATTTCTTCAATGACTGACCAAGCTAATTTAGAGTCAGACAGAGATTTTCCCAATAGAAAGGACACGGATTTCTGTAATGGGAAAGAATGAAAGAAATCTTTTCCCCTCAGCTTTGTCAGAGGCAAAAATGCAAGCCACAGACAAAGCAGTTTCCAACTGCAATAATGTATAATGAGTGCTAATGAACAAAGAGAGAAGGTATGGTCTGGTGAACCATTCCTAGAGAAGATTAAGCAGCAGATCTGACTTTTACCTTAGAGTATGTCACTGAGTCATTCAGAAATTGAGCTAATTGCTCTGGACTAGATTTCACAAAGCAACAGGTGATTTCTCTCATCTCTTTTTTTTTATTTTTCTGTGTGCGCCATCAGAGAGGATCAATATTTGACATTAAAAAATAGCAGCTTCTAGAGAAAATTTTGAGGCGCCTTTTGGGAGTTGGCCAACTCTTGCCTGCAGTCTTTAAATAGCCACTTTCTTTGGAAAAGCTTTCATTAGCTCTAGAATTTTTGTGCTTCATTTCCCCTAGAAAGGACTGTAATACTGGCCAGCTTCACATCCTATGCAAAGTTCATTTAATGCTTGGACAGCCTTTTGTGGTCCAGAGATGAAATATACACAACAATGCACAGGCTTATCAAATGGTTACAGCATTGGAATATAATTATTCAACTTGAAATTCAGCTGTAAAGAAGCATGTTGAGAGAGGAAGAATAAACACACGTGCATGAAATCTGAACCCATCCAACTTTTTCAGTTCAGATTATATTAACCGCTTCCCTTTCCTGAGTCATCTTCATGCATCAACCTCAAGCCAAATTTGTTGTTCACTTGTGCCCATGCAAAGGGCTTCTCTAATGCTGCCTTGTTAAGACTGATCTCATTAATTTGCTTATTCTTTACTTGTTTGCGAAAAATATTTCCTCCTTTCCTCTGCCATCACCCAGGGAGACAGCAGTTAAAACTTGATGCAGCAGTCTATCTCTCCTGTTGATCCAATCAAAGCTCATCTCTCATTAAAGAATTACATTTGCAGTCTCTCATCATTGTGGAGATTAATTGCTGCAAGCGTGACAAAGACTCACACAAAGTTTTAGCCGTATTAATAGTTAATCCTGCTTTTCATCACCCCTGGCTTCACCTACTCTCCTGCATCTTGGTTCATAGGCAATATTCTACACAAGTGAGCAGTCATCTATCTACTACCATAATAATTGCACCTCTTCTGTGTCTGAGGAGGCATTTCAGAGCCCCTTTTGCAATAAAAGCACAAATACTAAACGTGAAGGCAAAGCACTTTTCCTAGACAACCATAGTCCTGGAAGCCTCAGTGCTGATATTTGTTATCAGTGTATCTTTTTTAGGCATACTTTAAAACAAAACAAAACAAAACAAACAATCAATCAAACAAACNTGAGTCCTATGGCTGGCCACTGTGTGTGTGCACAAATTTTTTTATATACATATATAAAAGAGCACTTTTAAACAAAATTATTCTGTTTCCTTTCTGACTAGACCCATGGAAACTCACTGTTAATGGACAACTCTCAATACAACTCAAGAAGAGGAGACCTCTGATATTCTCCCAGACAGCTGGGATACAACTGAAAGAAAGGCTTCATGCCTTGTGAATGGGCTCCAGAATCCAGGGACTTGTTTTGCCTCCCACATCCTGGGNACTTTTCCTAGACAACCATAGTCCTGGAAGCCTCAGTGCTGATATTTGTTATCAGTGTATCTTTTTTAGGCATACTTTAAAACAAAACAAAACAAAACAAACAATCAATCAAACAAACAAAAACCAAACAAAAGAAAATCTAATTACTGGGGTTATGATACAGATCAGATATTGATTACAAATTGCAGACGGCAAAAATTTTTCTATTTCATGTACAAATGTAAGTGGAAAATGACAACAGTCTTTATATATATATATATATATATATATTTGTACTCTTCCACGAGTCCTATGGCTGGCCACTGTGTGTGTGCACAAATTTTTTTATATACATATATAAAAGAGCACTTTTAAACAAAATTATTCTGTTTCCTTTCTGACTAGACCCATGGAAACTCACTGTTAATGGACAACTCTCAATACAACTCAAGAAGAGGAGACCTCTGATATTCTCCCAGACAGCTGGGATACAACTGAAAGAAAGGCTTCATGCCTTGTGAATGGGCTCCAGAATCCAGGGACTTGTTTTGCCTCCCACATCCTGGGTCTCACAGGTTAAGTCCCTGAACCACCCTGTGCATCAAGCTCACTCCTTCTGGGACCAGCTGGCTTGTGGTCTCCCATCTCCACATTGTCCCCTGAGGGTCTGGTCAGACCAACAGTGATTTGCAGCAGGTATGTGAGGAGATCATGGCTATACTTGCCCATGGAGGCCATAAAAACCGAGAGTGCAAGGATCCAGATTTGCCTCCTTCCTGCCCTGCTTGCAGAGACATCTGGGGGATAATTTCACACCGGCACTTGTGTTTCGGACTGTGACGTATCTCCAGATGTGCTGACTGTATTAAACAAGGTTCTCTCTAGCCCTGCGAGACGCCTCTCTCCTCACTCTTCTTGGCATCTGCAGCCACACTGACATCCTTGAAATTCTTCCTGACTTTGTGCATTTACTCTCCCCTTCTCCTTCTCTCTGGGCCAGTGTGAAGATTCTCCAAAAGTGATTGTTGTGAAGCCATCCTCCTATCACAATCAGCTGGTACTAATGCTACAGCAGCTTTCCATGTGCCTGCACATCCCCAGTCACTGTTGGCCCCTCTGCACTGCAACCCAGGCTCCATCCAAATACAGCAAAAGAATGAGGAATGCAAATATACCCTGTGTGGCGCCTTCACACAGAGTTGAAGAGCCCTGGAGAACAGCTTGGGAGAATCACAAGGCATGGTTCAAGGCATGAAAAGAGCCTCGTGCTTTGTCCCCTGGCAGCTCCCATGTTCCCCCGTACCATGCCTCATCTTCCTGCTGTGGCCCTGAGGCTCTGCCTCCTCCTTGGCCTGGGTCCCCCACAGCAGCCGCACAGCAGGTCAGGAAACCTGCTGGCTTCCCACAGAACCCATCTACAGTGCCCATCACCCCCCTCATGTCACCTGCCCCTGAGCCTCCTTGCTCTCCAGACACCACTTATGACATGAACTTTGCAAAGGCAAGAACCAGCTTTTTCCACACCAGAATTAAAAAGTACATAATCTTGATTTAGAAGTTGTGAGATTGTTATAAATGGAAATATATTAGAGGTGTTTTCATTTTCTCTCTGGGTTTCCAGCATTCCTGGTTGTCTTTCCAAGCTTTCTGTTTCAAGAACAAGGATTAGAAACCATTTATGTTCTTGGACAGCTGAGTTTGTCATATAAATGTGGTTCCCAGAGCTGGAGCCCTGGGGAAAAAAAATGGCAAGCATCACCAGTAAAATTATGAATGTCAGCAACAAACTTTGCATTTTCGAAAACCTTAGCAAGGCCCAGAAATTATTAAAAAAGATCACAGAAATATATAATAGAATCATAGAATTGTTGGGGTTAGAAGGGTCTTTAAAAATCATCTAAGTTCAAACCCCCAACCCTGGGCAGGAACACCTTCCACTAGACCAGGTTGCTCAGGGCCCTATTCATTGTTAACCATTGATATCCATATACAAGATGGAGCTAAGACTAGAATGAGACCTAAGAAATCCAGGCTTGACCCTTCCATTTTCCACATGATTTCTGTATCACTTCAGGTCAGTGTGTCCCTCTTAGTTTCATTTAAAACATTGAGTCCACTTAATTTGGGAAGGCCAGGAAGGGAGTGTTCAGCATCTTGCAGGATGGAACCCTCAATGCTATAGTGTCCTATATGTAAACCTTGGGCAAAGCTACACCTTCTGTCCTTCTGCTCTCCAGTGAGCAGGGTATTCTCTCCAGCAGAAATTTTCCCCATGAACTTGACACACATTCAAAAAACACTCGGCAACTATTATCCATAATTAACCCTCTGCATTAATTTCTGCACTGTCATTACTCTGAAGAGGTAAGGTTGCTGTGTGTGGAAAAAACACATACGTTTAAAAAGCACCAAATGTTGAGATTACTAGATAATCTGCCACCAATATATATTCCAGCAACACATGGGGACTGCGTACCTGGAGGATCCCACACACAGCAAAGTAGACAGTGATATGAAACCCCAAAAAAATAAAGATTTGCTAATTTACAACTAATAATTAAAAGGGCCTGTCTAGGAGCCAAGCTTCCTCAGCATGTGTTTAACATTACTTCTGAGAAGGTCATTGCTAGCTTCTCCAGGAAGGGAGTTCCGGAGAGGGTACAGTAAGTGCACAGAGTTTAAATGAGCAGCCCCAGCACAGACATTTCACAGTCTTCAGGGATGCACAAACAATTCTGCCTCAGCAGCATAGAAACAATGCCCTGCATTCACAAAGACTACAGGAACTTCAATATTGTGTGGAGGGGAGGTGGGGGTGAGGGAAGTCTTGAAATGCGGATAAATTGGTATTCACCGAGTGCCATTCCTTAATTTACAACAGTCTTTAACTTCGGAGGCAATTGCCAAGGTGCTCATAAAAAGAGAAATGATGAATATTCAGGATGTCTTCTGAATCCATTAGGCAACTGAGGATGAGGTCTCCATATGTACAACTCCGGCTATTTTCACATGCTGGTAGAGAGAGTGCCAAGGTGGCGTCAGGAAGAAAAATGGCTCCTTAAGTTGCCAGTGGGGAGAGAGGAAAGGAGGGAAAAAGGTGCATATCAAGTGCATGGAAATGAAAATTTGTTTAAGTATAGTAATTCAACCTAAATGTGCGCTGCATGGCACGGCGTGAACCTGGCTGCTGGAGCTATCTGGCACAGCCAGCTCTGTGGACAGGTGTGTGTAGGATCAATGTTAAGTTAAAAACTATCACTGAACAATTTTCATTTTCCACACCATCCCCTCAAGGGTCTCAGAAAGCCTGAGGACAAGGAAAGGCTCAGGCTAGACCAACAACAGGAAGAACTTGACTTACAGAGGCTGAAAGAAGCTCTAAGTGTCTGTCCTGAGTGAGGAGCAAGTCAGTGATGGAACAGGCTTACTCCTTCATCCTCTGCTCCAGCTCCCCATTTCCCTCTTAGACAACCTTTACCAACATCCCAGAAAAGGTAGATGAGGCACTTACAATCACAGTTGGTAACTGATGAGGAAAACATGCTGTCCAGCTCTTACATCCCAGAAAATAATGTCTCCTGGATGCCATGAATCACGGAGGATCACAGGCCATTAATCACCAAAGGGTGGAAGGGACGAGTTTAAAGTCATGTGTACTAAACACAGCCATTTCTCTGGGGAATCTCAGACCTGGCATGATTCATTTCGTTTTCTCAGGGAGGAATTGTAAAGGGTGGAAGAATAAATAATGCCACAGCCTCCTGAGTTCACCTGGTAGTACGGCCAACACTCCCATCAAGGAGAGGAGGTTTTGGTCATAGGAGGTGTGTATTGCCACAGCAGGTTTTGGGGTGCCCTAGAGTTGGTGTAAAGGTATTCTTCAGTCTTCCAGGTCTTCCCCAAAAGACTGTAGAGAGTTGCTGAGATTCACAGGGAAAGCAGGAAAGTGACAGTCTTCATTGTCCACGTCTCTTGAGGTTGTCAGTGTCTGATTTCACTATAACTCAGGTTCACAGCCTGTCCCTGGAACCATTCCAGGTACTTGTGTGATGGGGTATCCCAGATGCAGCTTCCTGGAAAGAAGAGACTGTATGGCCTAGGAACAAGGGGCACATGTTAGCTACCTGCCTTTCCAGCCATGACTGTAAAATGTGGCAGACACACAGACACACTGGGGGAAGTACTTGGTGAATTTTAGTAGCCTTTGGTTTTGGTGTTTAAGCAAGTCGAGCCAGCAGCTCCAGATAGTGCATGAGGCTCTGTCACAGATCCATACACATAGGTGAGTGACCTTCAAGTGTGGGATTTACCTCTCTCCTCCTCTTAGGTATGGCTGTGGGGAGGATGATGTACCTCACATCTGAAATCAAGAATGATTAGTTTATAGTCATGGCTGGTTAAGCTGTTTGTGTTGCTGTTGATATTGTTTCTTGTTTGATAAACACAAAAAAAAATTATATTGTTTTCAACATCAGTTTCCCACACACTTTAAATAAAAAATACCAACACATATGAAGCAGGATAAGCAGTTGATTCAGTAAAGACTTCAGACTCACAGATTGTCTAGCCAAGAGTTTGAGTTCAGTTCAGTTCAGAACTGAGTTTTCTACTCTGCAATTATTTACAGAACATTTTGTGTTCACACAGCTTGGCTTTCTATTGTGTTTTTTATTTTTTAAAACTGTTTTTTAATGACCAATAACTCAGGGTTTTTTGCATATGAGACTGGTCACCTCTTCTGGTTGGGCCATTCTGAAGGCAATGAGTAAAACAGGATAGATGAGAGAGGGTATTTCCACTGTTAATCCCCAGCATTTACATTCACACACGAGTACCTTGCCCACTTGCAAGCATGGGCATTTGCTAGAACAATGAGAACTTGGCAACAGACTGAGCAGCCCCCATCTGAGTGCTTTCAGGACGCTGTCAAAAAGGAGGAAAGTGGTAGAAACACGCTGAGCCCAGAGCACTTTGTAGAATTTTTCCAAGGATATGTTCCACAGTTGTCTTTCCTCCCTGTGCTGTGAGCTGTAATCAGGAACACACAGGGCCATGGGCAATACAAGCACATGCTTTTCCCCCTGATTCTAAAGTTAATAAGAATAAAGTTCCACAGTCTGTTATTGCGGACGTGCCAGAGATCATCCTTCAAAAGCAAACCAAAGAATTATACCTACACATTAATAAGAGGGGAGTAAACAAAGCATCTCAAAGATGGCAGAGTAACACCACCAGAGTGACTAGCAGGGCAAAATAGCTCCAGATGAGTTTTCCCTGATCCACTGTCAGCACTCCAGGGAGGTCAGCAACACAGAGTGTTCCAGGCTCACAGGGGCTGCGCTGAGGTGTTGGGTTCAGCCGGTGAGCCCCAGTCTGTCAGTGGTGTGATTAGCCATGGTCTGAGAAGGTAGCCAGCAGTGTCTGCATTCCAGACCACAACTAAGAGTCTCCTTCACAGTTCATTGCATTGCAACGAAAATTAATTTTCCTTCATCATTTTATTCTCGTGAAATGAAAAAAACAACAAAAAAAAAAATAAGAAGGGGGAGGTAGGGGGAAAGGAGTCACTTAACAGGACGGAAAAACCACAGGGCACTTAGCTGAAAGAGCTCCCTGAAAGAGGCTCTGAAGATGGAAGTCTTGTCTGTCATCTCAGCTGCTCAGTAATAGTAGTGGCGGGACTCCTGGAAAAATCAGGACAGATTGCATTGCAGAAAGGACTGCTGCAAAGATGTTTCTGTGAAGTTTTATGGCTGCAGTGAAGACCAGTGGGCGTTAAACTTGTCTTCAGGGGTATAATTTGGGTAAATCTCAACTTTCAGGTCTTCAGACCCTGAATCTAAAAGGCAGATTCCCCACTAACCACTGCCCTGCTTCCAGATCTTGCACTTACAACACTGTGGACAGGTATTTTTGCCACCAAAAATCATGGCAGCTCTTCCAGAAATGTCTGTATCCAGAACGGTTGGGTACATATTTTGGAAGCTATGATGACTTTCCCAGGCCTTTCTTCCCAAGGCAAAATGAAAAGCGCCAGTTGGAAACAGAACCTCTGGTATACTTTTCTTTTGCTAGGAATACAATTCTATTTTTATAGAAAAGAAAAGAAAAGAAAAGAAAAGAAAAGAAAAGAAAAGGAAAGGAAAGGAAAGGAAAGGAAAGGAAAGGAAAGGAAAGGAAAGGAAAGGAAAGGAAAGGAAAGGAGCATTCCATATGATTTATGGCACGTGTTGGACATTGCCAGTTAAGAGCAGATTATTATCCTATTGTCTTTGTGCACTTTAGCATCTCTTATCATAGTTCAGGGCATTTTCAACTTCATTTCTATGAAATTATTTCTCATGGTTACTTATGACCAAGTGCAATGAAGAGTCCCAAATTATCAGTGCTGATGCTGGCATCCATCATTTTAATTTCTCTGTTATGGGAGATTCAGGTCTGGATATTTGTAGGAAGGAGGGTGCAGGACTCCAAGGGGAGCAGGACGAGAGGACTGAAGTTCTCTGCATCGCTACTCAACACCAACTGCAGAAGTGGAGACTTTCCACAGTGTCCTGTCAAAGTGCTTCAGCACTGACCTTGTCTCAGGAGCGGTTAGTGGTTTATGCCTCATGATCCTCCATATCCATTCTCCTCTCCATGCCTCAGTGGTTTTTACTCCTAAATAAAGAAACATCTTAGAATCAACTTCAGGGAACGATCCATTTGCATGGATGAAGGGCTGACTGTGGAATTGCTGGTGTTTGAATGTGTGGATTTAGGGTGCCCTGTTTAGAACAAATTAGGTTTATTACAAGACAAAGCAATCTATTCAAATGCAACAAGCTTAAGCTCTTTCTTTCTTCTAGCAGCATAACTTCATTCACTCCAATGGAATAGAATTTGGTTTACACAGGTGTGAGAGGGAAATCAAGAAGCATATAGAAATGTTTTCTTTCGAAATATTTTTGGAGAAGACGAGTAAAAAACCTGCTTTTAGACCAATGCAAACATTTGCATGGAAATTTTCATTAGGGTTAAAATTTTCTGGATAAAAAATGGGAATAATCTTTTCCCCCTGTAAAGTAGTTTGATTTTCAATAATCCCACAAACATTTAAATGGAAATCTAAATATTTTCATGAAATCTTTAATTGTGTTTTTAAAGCTTTTGGTTTCTTTTTTTTAAATCAAAAACTGAAGTCTTTTGTCAAATACACTTAGGAAACAATAACTTATTTTTTCAAAATTTCCCATAACAGTTTTTTTTGAGCAACTTTAATAGAAAGATTAAAAGGACTATAAATACAAAACCAATAAAAACCTGTCACAAGTGAGCTTGACAAACTAACTGTGGAGGTTAACATACATGAGTAGGATGAACATGAGTTGTTTAATCTATAGATCTAAGATGTTTCTGCTAACATACTTCCCAGAGGGGCAAGTGAAGGGCAAGGGAAGGTTTTCCCTGAATTTAGGTTTTATACAACTCATATAAAACTATAAAGGAAATTAAAGGAGAATGGAGCGTGATGGAGTAAAAATAAAAAGGGGTGACAAGCCATAGCCATTTATGCACATTTTGAGCCTCCTCTAGATATTGATGTCCCTGGTGTGATGCACTCAAGAATCATTTGGCCCACGGGTTCCAAAGATGGGAAATACACCTTGGTGTCGAATATGATCATGGCAACCAAGCCACAGACAAACCACATCCACACATGCAATGGTAAGATTCTGTGTTATGCAGATGAATAATTCAATATTCAGAGATGTGGACGATCATAAGAAATTCCCAGGACTTCAGTGCTCACATTGTCCAAAGCTGTTGGAAACCTCTCATCGAGCTGCCATGTATATTTCAGTGCTGTACCAGAGGTGATCTGGAACAGAGTATACAGAGCAGTAGTTAAGGCTAAGCCTCTTTCTCATTTTTCATTGCAACAAACAACCCAAATAGATGCCTTCATTTAAACAGTGACTCAACGCAACACAGTGCTGAAGTTTCATTCACCTTGTAGTAACGCCATTACCTTAAAATAGAGAAGAATAAAGAGTGAAATTCAGAAAATAAGGAATTGAGCCCAGAACAGAGGCCTGGGAAATGTGGTTTTCAAAACCAACTCTTCCAAACATGAGAAGGAAGTTGTGACTCTTTTGTTCATGAATCATTTCTCTAGAAAGACCAAAATAATTAATTATGGTAAAACAAGAAAGTAGAACTGCACAACGACAACAAAGGGCCCAGTCTGAAGAGGGTTTTAAGAATATAATTCATGAAAAAAAGGAAAGAAGAGGAAAATTTCTCTACAGTCTAAACACATGACTGAATGGCTCCATCATAATTCTACTTGCACTTGGCATTGCAACCCAGAGTTGTCCAGGATAAGTCAAGCAGTGCTGGCTGACTTTGGTGGGGACAAAAGATAACCCAAACTTCCTGGACACACCTGAGGGGTAGAACATAGAACTGAGGGGTGATTGAATTTGTAACATAGCCTCATACCAGACTGGGGGCAATGGGCGTAATTGGGTTAGAATGTAAGTGATGTCGCAAGCTGTGGAACGAGAATGGGTAGAAAACATTTGGACAAGAGTTAAAAACAAAACTGTGAGTGTGTATTGTTGTATTGCATACACAACAAATAATTTTTAATAACATAAGATTTATAACGTGCTCGAATATTGCTGAAAATTTTGTAACATCATCCCAAGAGGCAGAATATTACTTCTTTCTTGCATTAGATTTGACATAGCAAAAAGCATTGAAATCATCATTTCTGTTTAGGAAAAAAAAAAAAAAAGAAGATATGAGGAAGAAACTGAAAAGGGAAGAGAGGAAATGAGAGTCATCACACCGTATCTGTCCCAGTAGAACAAAAATCCAGAAGCTGCTTTCTTTCAGGGAAAAGAACCAGGAAGGAAGTTTTCAGCAAAGTAAGGAGAGTGTAAGGCAGGTCAGGCTTCCCCCTGAGCAAAGAGGGAGAATTTCTTTCATGGGTTTGCTGTCTGAGCCTGACAGGAAGAAACTTAAGAGGTTACATCTGCTAGGGTTCCCCAAGAGATCACTGAGAGCTGACTTGACTGCCCTTTAGCCATCTACACCAGGAGGCAAGTTTTCCCTGTCAGACAAGAATATAACAAGGTCTAGTGACTACAAGATGAAACCAGCAGAATTTAGGCACACCGGTTATAACAGGGATTGCTTTCAGCAACAACCCAAGATGTGTGGTAGATTGTTCCATGACATGAGGCCTCTGAAGCCAGGCAACATATTTTGGAAGGTAGGTTCTAACTAAATCTAAGGGTACACATTTTTATGCAGGGTTTATTAATTTAAAACTTTGTTTGACTGGAATTAAAATTAGATAATCAAAATAAAACAATTCTTCTATCTTAAAATCTTTAAGATTGCAGAGAAAAATGCTTATGTTTTTGTCCGTTTGCAAAAGCTTGTTGTAATAATCTTTCTTTCACAGGAATGTTGCAGTGTCCCAGCCCACCTTGGGGCTGAGTGCCATACAGTGGGTGGAATTCCCCACCCAGGACTCCGACCCAGAGAGTGGATCCCAGGGCAAAGCCCAAGTCTAGAGCTGACACCCACTGTGTGTCACTCCCGCAGCATCTCCTCCCTCCCGTCCAGAAGCTTCGCTGTTCCTTTCTCCCCATTGGTTCAAACCCCTTATGTTTAATAATGCAGCCTATTCCTTATGTATGAAGCGCTGGAAGGTTCTGTCCAGTTCAGTTCTCTATTGGTTGGTTTGTATCTGTTCCTCCCCTGATAAGCTATGATTTGTTTCCTGTTACCTCATGTCCTTCCCTTACTGGCTTGCTCCCTTGCTCCGCTCTCTCTCCAACCCCCTTTAAAAAGTGCTGTCTCCCCGATCCCGGCGCCTTCGACTGAACGTCTCCCTTCGGAGCACACCTCCCTTCGGGGGGGGAAATAAAAGCCGGAACAAAAGACCCTCTCTCGTCTTTTACCCCCGCCCAGTTGCTAACCAACAGCCGTGGTGCAGCCTGCCTTTCGTGCCTTCTCAGGCAGCCCGATGACTGGTCTTTGGTAGCCACGCCGCGTGGACACCGGACCTTGACACTTGCCGAGACCACCGGGCGGTTAGCGGCCAGAGCGACACAGGAAGACTTTGAAACCTTTTATGAAACATTAATGATCCCAAATAAGTATCTTTAAATCAGGCATTTGGGGAAAAGTCCAAGTGTCTCAAAGCAAGGCCTTTTCCTGCGAACTGTTGATGCAATCAAAGAGCACTTAGTCTGCAAGAGCACAAACACATTTTTTAACATGTCAATCAGGAACAGCCATGCAAGTTTTCTGGTTTATTACAGTCTCCTGAAGTAAGTAGAAAAGAGACAAGGAGATTTAAAAACTGTAGCAGAAATAATTGGGAATAAGGGAAAAGAAAATAAAATGTTCAGGCTTTTTGGTAGAAAGGACATGGCTGACAGCTGAGTTGTCATTTGTAATCCAAGAATCCAAAGGCTTGCACACAGTAAATTAAAAATTAATTAAGGAAAATGTTATTTCACTGCAAAGCCCACTGCCAGTTGCTGGCTGGCAGATTCTCAGGGTTCTGTGGGAGAATCAGTTCATACCTAATTCACCTCCAGTAAGTACATGCACACCCTGGTCATGCAAGTCTATAATCCTATAGGGGGAACAAGGTGTGCACATTCCATGTGTTTGTGTCCTCCTCAGTTACACAGAAAACTTAGCAGCCCTTCTTGCCTTGGCTGCTCTTCTACAGGCCAAACCAGCTCCGTGTCACAAAACTGCTTCAGTGGTCCACTCACAATTAGATTCAACAAAATATGTATTTTCTATGCTTTAGGTCATAAGCTTTTGCTTAGTGTAACACAGACTTCAAACTGATAACTGCCTCAGTCATTTTACTCATGCCAAGGGCTGTGTGCAGAGGACTTTAAAGTCAGATGCCATCAGCTTCAGAGAGAAGAATTGCTGGTCTGAGTATTCTCAAAGGGCTGTGGGAACTATGAAACAGGCTTCAAACAGCAAACCAAAAGTCTGTAAGGTATAGCCAAAAATCCTTGAAGACTAAGGAACATATGGCTGAACCAGGATGCAAACCCAGTCCTAACTTTGCAGGCATTACCAGTAAGTTCCTATGTTCCTGGGCATCAACAATCTGCTGACTGAAGGGCATTGGGAACCATACTCCTGTTTAATGTCATTTACATATTTACTTAATATGAATTTCTTTGCACCTTTTTGCTAGACCTTCTGGTCTAGACTGTAGCCATTACCATGACACATACAATGGAATGATCGGATTTTTCTATTCATTTCTACTGCTCTTTGCCTCTTTTTTAGCTTTAGGCTTAGAGAGGGACTGTTTCTGCCCGGGTGTTTTGAAAGGGCCAGCTGGATGCAGATGCTATTGCAAGTGTCATTGCTATTTTTGCAATTGGAGTCATTATTCTGTTCTCAGATGTGCCCAGATTATTCTTACTGTTCATGCAAGAAGATGAGGTATAACTACAGAGATAGCTGGCAGAGAGCCTAAAAGATTATGGATTCTACAGTGTCACAGGCACAAGCAGTGCTCATCTGAAGTAATATTTTAATCCCTTTAAAAGCTGCGATAAATTATAAAGAAAGGTAATATAAAATGTATGATCAAGTGTGGGCTCATTTTACTTCAGGCATTCTATCACGTGGCAACCAAAGGAGACGGAGAAAGGGGATGGATCGTGGTTTTTATTGCTTGGCTGCAATGTCAAAATTGGGTTGGTTTAAAATATTTATGACATGAGAGAAAGCAAATCTGTGAATTACTCAGAACTTAATGTACATACTCTCAATGTGTTTCACATTTTCTTTAGTTGGGGACAGCGGAGTGGGGAATTGAGGATAACTTGTTTACTGCCAAACAGGTCTCTGTAGTACCTAGTTTTCCTATGTATTAAAAACCGTGGCTGGGGCCAAGAATGCTGGGGCTTGAATGCTGGAATTAAAGACAAGAACACACAATAACTGTAAGTAATGGCAGAGAGATTTAAATAGCACACATCAGCAGAAAAGAATGGGGAAACCTACAGTACACTGACTTCATTGATACCCCATTTATCAGCAATTACTGACTCCATTAAAGGCAGAGTTTACAGCAGACAGAGAAACAGAGCCTAAAATATGTCCCAACAGATGGACGGAGAGTGTCAGTGATGCCGTATTTCAAAGGCATCTGCAACTTTGTTATCGTTGTACATGGAGTCAGAAAGACAGTGAAAAACACTGGAGTAAGGGCCAGCAAATGATTTACTTGACCCTGCTTGGGCAGAACTGACAGTGAAAACCTCATTAATTCCTCAGGTCATTCTGGAAGACATTAATTTGGTTTGGACTCGGGACGAGAGGAGATTTTCCAGACGTACACCAGGAATTATGAAATCTCTATAGCCAGAGGAAAGTATGTCCAAATCACTTTCTGCATAAATCAAGCTGACTTTCTGAAGAAGGATAATATGCCTAATCAGGGGAGTTATGGAACTTCTTGTACTTATTAGACAGAAAATAAAACAGTATTTTATTTGATAATCAGCTTGGGGAAGATTTTTTTTTCCCCTCTTTCTTTTACTGCTGTCTGCTCTTGCCAGAGATGAGTTGGAAGAAAAGATTTTTATGAATAATTGTGAGTGCTGTGATATTATTTGTTTGTTCATGTGGGCATGCACATAAAGATATGTGTATATATATAGATTTGGGTAATATATGTGTATTGTTGTAGTCAGCTTGCTGTATTTATGCACCTTTTGGCCTTTTAGCTCCGTGTTGCAGAATGCCAAGTACCATCACCTCCCTGCTCTGATTCTGCTGAACTCTTACCCTCGGCTGAAAGCACCTGGGTAAACAGGAGGACAAACAGAGCAGAGCTTTTTCTGGGGAGGCAGCCCTCGTGCCATGCTTCAACTCCTACATGGTCCCTTCTGCAGCCCAGCTCCTACCAACACTGAGGAGACTTTTGCCTCAGCGAGGACTGACTGAAAATGGGGAGCCCAGCCTGCAGGACTTAGTACAGAAATGCAGCTTGGGGTGAGCAGAAGCCCCCCAGAGCTGGAGAACTAGGAATGACCAGCTCAGGTCCCAGGTACAACTTCTTCAGTCTGGTCCTAAATTTCTTCACTAGGAAAGGTCCCTGAAAAAAAAAAAAAAACACTGGCG
>VZRZ01006677.1:66545-147027 GCA_013398175.1 Climacteris rufus | reverse complement strand
AAAAAAAAAAAAAAAAGATAACACCCCCAAATGTCTTTAGCTAGTTTTGGTGAAAAATCCTTTCTTTCCTGCTTACCACACTTTCCTGACACTACACAGCATCTTCCAGTATAGTAGACAAGCTGCACAAGAAGGGATGTTCCAGAACAAGTAGTCGATACAAAATCTGATGAACATAAAATATTCTCCCTTATTCACTGGCCAAATGCTGCAAGATGCAGTATTTGCCTCACGATGTTTTACACATTGAGGACTGTTTGTTTGTTTTTTTTTTTTTTTTTAAGATATAAAATCTATGCATGTATATACATGGAAACTAATTATCAAAAGTACCACATTATTGATCAAGTTTTTTTTTTATTTGATGAAGACTTTGAGAAACAAAATTACTTCACAAATCACTGTGAAGACAGTCAAATCACTCATTAATCGAATGATCCTTAACTCCTGTTATCTAGTGATAACAAGATCTTCAGGGACTACTGCAAGCCAAGTTGTGTATTAGCTATAGAAAATTCTATGATGTCCAGCTTGCTGATCAATAGGTACTCCTTTTTTATGGCTCTGACTTAAAAGAATAAATGTATTGATTTGGAAAAATATGTGGTCTTTCACATTCATAGCAGTAATTGGATGCCAAACTGTTCAAGAGATGAGGTAACATGTAAAGAAAGTATTTTACTCTACTGACTGCAAAAAATGTTCAACACTTCTCCCCAAGTTCAGTGATGAATTCAGGGTCTTAAAGAGAATTGTGCATAATTTTTTCTTTTTTCTGGGTTTTATTGTGAATATTGATTTCCAAGAGACAAGAGAAAGAAGAGTTGATACACTTTGGTCAATTTTGATCCCCAACTTTGAACCATTATTTTCTGCCAAGAAAGGGGGCCATTCATAAACAAAATAGATTATATTACTGCAAAAGTTATGTTTACATATGCATATGTGTATACATATACATAGATGGAGAATGTATGTACATCTAGTACAATCTTTAGATGATCATTGGAAAACAACATAGTACTAAAACATTTCTGATTGATTAATTTTTGGGAAAAGATCATGGATTTGATATCCTATTTCCAGTGTTAGAAAAGTCTAATTCTCTTAAGATTATGTGGTGGGAATACATAGAAAAATGTGCCACTTGAAGCTTGGACAAATGTGATGCACTTTATGTTAAACAGCCTGCTGAAGAATCATACAATCATAAAATTATTAAGGATGGGAAAGACGGTGTAGATTATCAAGTCCATCCATCAGCCTAGCAAAACCACTATATCCACCCCTAAACCATGTCCTCAAGTGCCATATCCACACATTTTAACACTTTCACTTCACCACTTCCCTGGGCAACCTGTTGCATTCCTGACAACCCTTTCCACAAAGAAATTTTTTGTAATGTCTAATGTAAGTCTGCCCCAAAGCAACTTGAGGCTGTTTCCTCTTGTTCTGTTACATGTTACCAACTCCCACCTTGTCACTCCTTCCTTTCAGGTAGTCGTGCAGAGTGTTAAGGTCTCACCTGAACCTCCTTTTCTTCAGGCTAAACATCCCCAGCTCCTTGAGTCGCTCCTTATAAGACTTATGCTCCAGATCCTCCACCAGCTCTGTTGCCTGGATATGTTCCAATGCCTTGATGTCTTTTTTGTAGTGAGGGACAAGACACATACAAGAAAAACGAACTATTTTGACGTTTATAAGAGCATTCTGTTGAATATCCTGTTTAAAAAGATGTTAAATTCACAAGAGCAATATAGAAGTTTGGTAATAACTTTTAAAAATAATTCTAATCTTAATAGTAAAATCTGAAGAGGTAAAAGAAGAAAAGCTCAGAAGGGCATAAGCTAAATCAAAAAAATATTTAATAACTGATGACTTTTGTGTAAAAGACATGCAGTTTTAAATGACATCAGATTTTTTACTTTACTATTGAATTATGGTACAAGGCTACATAAATACTAGAAGATATGCTTCAAGTGCTATCACAGAAAGTTACCTGAAAGTTGCTGCACCTATATATGGGGTTTTTTGTTTTTTCTATTTAATTCGTTTCATGTAAGAGGGGAGAAAAAACAAACAAAAAAAAATCCAAAACCAAAACAAAAATACCAATACTAAAGAGAGAAAAGTAGCACAGTGTAAATGAGATTCTAACAATGAAGTTATAATGGACTGTGGATAAAAGAAAAATGCATTTTTCTCTGCATTTTGATCAGTGAGATCACAATTTTGATGAACACACCACAGAGACAGTTTTTTCTCTGCTTCTACAGTGAGTGAAAGGAAAGAAAATGAGCAGTTTTATATTGAACATCGAGTGACAGATGATGCATCCTTTGGGATTAACATTAGAACAATAGGGAAGTAGATGCTTACTTAGCAAAGGAAGTGCTACAATATAAGTTCAAGAAAAGACAAATATCTATCTGCAAATTATCAGCAACATTTATTAATAACTTAGAATCAAATTTTCTCAGTTACTATTTTAAATCTATTCTAATTATAAGTGGTGAAGTATCTTTGTACTTCAATAATTATGAAACAAGGCTAGAAAACCCAGGTAGGGAAAAAAATATCCTCGTTCTGCCATTCAACCCTACATAACCCAGTTCGTCTATGAAAAAGAGTCTAGATTTTCACATGTGTGGAAAAAAGCTCACTTTAATAAGGATATTATGGATACAAAAAGGTAGTGATTTACTTAAACATTAGTTTGTTAGTTTTTTAAGGAACTTAATAAAAAATGCTTACATGATAGTTGTAAAAAAATGAGGAAGATATTGTTATAAGCTGAGAAAAACTCCATAGTTTCACAAGTACAACTTGTCATATAAATTCTAAAAAATATATTAAACCACTATTCTCAAGAAAAACAAAATAATTGTTATTCAAAAAATCAGATTAAGAAACATAGAATTATTTATCAGTTCCTTACAAAAAGATCATATCTCTGCTCTGAAATTAGCCTGTGTGCCCAATGATGTATGGATTGTTTTACTTGCCCAATGTCATGCTAAAAATGATATATTTTTGATAAGGAACAGATCTGAAAATTGAAATACAGATTGAACAAATGGAGTGAAGAATAGTGAAGAACAGTCAAAGCTCTGATATTGAGAAGGACACTAGGAAAATCTGAACTTCAAAAGTATTACAGTGACTTTCTTGTATAAAAGTGAGTAAGAACTTTGAACATGACAGAGTTGTTTTTAATAAATGGCATTGTAAAAACCACTATTGAAATAGCTATTTAGTTGACATACTTTTAAAATGTCTGAAAACATGGATGGGAAAATATGGAAAGGGAAGATTGATACTAGAATGATATGAAACCTCTTTAACAGTAAGATGATTAGAGAAACTATGAACATATTTTTTAGCTTTTCAGTGTCTAAGGAATTTATAATGAAATAGTCACTTCACGTATCATCAGTGTGGTGCTGCTTCTGAGGTAAAATAAGGCTTCATTTTAACAGTATGAGAAGTGTTATAAATCAATCCCACCCAATGACTTTGGCATGCAATCAAACAATTCACAGAAGAAATTGAAGGGAAGTATTTCAAGTTTAAGAGGAGAGCTATGTTTGAGACTAGGTGAAATTATTCAGAGTTTGAAGTCTCTGTGTAACTGAATGAAGGTTTCATTTGTGTCAATATAATGGAGATTACTTTACATGCCTACCTTAAAAGCACATTGTAATAGTACAATACAATCCCAAAGAAAAGTGTAGCACATTACAGAAAGGTGTTAACCTGAAGACATTACTATCAGGTCTCAATTTTAATACAGCTTTACTTAAGTCTCTTGAAGCCCTTTGATAGATACATCGTTGCAGGTACTGTAGGAGTACAAGGTATTGGATAGTCAAATTATAACTACAAATACTGAATTTTAACTGAGATTTCAGAGCTAACACAATTTTGTTATGGATTAAATATTTCATTGTACCCTAAAGAAAAAAAAGAACAGGTTCAGCCTAAAGTAAAAAAAAAAAATATGCACCAGCAAAGCAATGGTGAGGATGAAGAAAAATTTGATTGTGAATAATTTTTCAAGGAAAAATAGTTGTTCAGCTGAGTGCCACTCATAACATGGAGATTAGGCAGTATTCAATGGTGACAAATACAAATATTTTTGCCATTTTAATTCAGCAAAATTTAACAAAATGTTAATTTGGTTAGAGCATGGTGTTAGTCATACCAAGGTTGTGGGTTGTGGGTGTACTGGCCATTCACTTAGGAGTTAGACTCGGTGATCCTTATGGGTCCCTTTGAACTCAAATGATTCTGTGAATATTCTGTGAAGTAAAATTAAGTATTGATTGCAGTCCTAGAAAACTAAGCCTCAGGCAAAAGGCACAAAGTTCCTAGATTTGCAAAAATATTCTGTGAGGTATTAAATATTACTGAGAGATCATAACTTTATTCCTATGTCTCATTTGAAAAATGGCCTCTCTGGTTGCACAGTGACTACCACTTGGCTTGTTTACTGATTGACATGGAAGTATACCACCAGCTGAATTACCCACACAGCTGAGAAGGTTGCAGGAATGGAAATAATAAATTAGGTTGACCTGCAAGAGCTGCAAAAGCCAACTAGTCTGTGAAAACAAGATTCATATGAATGACAATATATTTCTAGTGACTTTCTGAAAGAACCTCAACAGGAGATCTCCACTTCTTTAATTCAGTTGCTGTTATGACTGGGTAGAAAGTCTGAACTTGTGAGATCTATAGAACTTTTGTGTTGTTGTTTCCTTGTGCTATACAACAGTACTTAAAATTGTAAACATTAAGAAAGATTGGGTTTATTTTTCTATATGATTCTAATTAAACCAAGTTTTTCTACTTAAAGTTGCATCATAAATTTTCAGTATAAAAAAAGGAAAACAGATTGCTTAAGTATTTTTTAATTAGTAATCCTGTTTCTCAAAAAGGGTATAATGACTGACTACTTTTAAAACATCATAAGCAGAAGGGTAGTCACTATGGCAACAAAAGATGATATCAGTTGGATCAATTAAGTTACATCCTGGTGACAAAAAACTTCCCATGCTACACCTTTTAATGCTTGCATTGGTATAGTACTTTGGAATTATAAATTTGAAGAGAAAAGTAAGCTATTATATTAATTTGAAGCACTTAGACAAGACTATAACTATAAAAGTAGAAAAATGTTTACAATAGTGGCCATCTCTGAAAAAGTACCTAAAAGAAAATCCTGCCAATCTTTAAAAAAGCAGTGCCTGAAAGTATAATGCTAAATGTTTGCACCTGTAATCAGATCACAGTTAGTTAACCTTGCTTAAGTTACAACCTTTGAACACAAATTCCTAGCATTGCACTGATAAAGAGATTTTCAAGTGATCATGACAATAACCAGCATCCCATCTATGTAATTAAATTCTCTGGGGACTAATACAACATTGAATTACTCAAAATCTCTGGAAAAGAAATGGGACAGTTGGGAAAGAGCCATATTTTTATGTTACATGGACAGTGATTTAACAATTCACAGCCTGTCAATTAAAACCTTTTTCTATAAACTAAACTGATATTTACTTTTCTAGATTTATGGAAACCATTAGATATTACTTACATAGAGAGAGAAATATATATTTTGCCTCATGTTGTTGAAAAACTTTCTACAGAAATATTGATCAGATTGATGCTAATAGCACCACCAAAGCTAGTAGCTAATAGCACCACTAATGCTATAGCACCACCACATTGCTTAATGTGAATCTAGGATAAATAATAAATAACAGAACAATGTCTCCTTTAATTTTTGCTTTTCAAGGGATTAATTTAATAAGGTGAGTTATGGACATATAGTATGGCTACATTGACAGCAAACCTTTCAAATAGTAAATAAGAACGCCATGTGAAGCAAAGACCTTTATCTTTTTGCCTGGAGAAAATTTGCACTCGTTTGGATTGTATCAGGCATAAACTTCAGAAATGGAAAAATAGACATTCTGCTTGCTCGGGTCCATATACACATGCACACACACTCTTCTTTCAGGTTACTGCTTGTATTGTCTGGTTCACTATGATTGATTAGCAAATGTTGCTGTTCCAAACTAGGTGTATTTTTGTTTCACTAGTCTAGTTAAAGGCATTGCTCAACAGTAAATTATCCTGTCTGCAGGAAAAGAGGCTTGGAAAAATGAAGCCAGAGCTATTGCAATTATTTGTACTCGTTCTTTAGACCTAAGAAGTATTTCAAAATTGACTAAAAATCCTTCACCTCAAAGGTATCTCTTCTTATAGATTAGAAGCGAGTGATTTAGTTCCTATGAATTGTCATCATAAATATGACTCATGGGTTTGAAATCCATTCTAAAGATTGCCCATTTTTTTTTGCTGGAGAAAATCAACTTATGAGTCAGATGAGTCTCCATTTGCTCAGGTATGACGCCCATTTTCTTCTTAAGTGGACTCTCCAGAACTGCCTCAGAGAAAATGTCAAATGTACTACAAAACATAAGATTATTTGACAACAAACTGTGAATGTTTTCTGAAGAATTAGAAATAACTGCATACGGGCATTCCACTGATAATTGTTACTACTGTCTGAGTCAGAGAAAAAGGCATACATGTACAAGAGGCATACATGTACAAGAGCTTTCACTTATTTCTTTTCCAAAGTACTTTCTTGTTGCTTTGTGAGAACATGTTTTTGCAGTCACGTTGGAAAGTTGTAAACACCCTGACTCTGATGTCCCTTTTGCTTTCTGGAGTTCCTCACTCCAGGTCTATTTCTGAAGAACATTTTCAAAGCTGCTGGCTCTCAGAGGTTTTATAGCATCTTCCTTCCTCTTTGTACTGCTACTGTCATTTTCAAAATGTGAATTGCTGCATTTTGAAACTATATTTCTGTTTCTACTTTTCATGTTCTAGAGTGTAAAATTGCATAATAATCTTCATTAATTTAGCTTATATTTCTGTCAATACTCAAATACTGCTATGAAATAATGTCTTTCTAAATTATTACCACCTGTCTCAGATGCATATCAGTAGTGAACTCAATAGTCATACTTTTATAGTTCTGTAGAACCAGATGCATCATTTCCTCTGTTAAACTTTATAGATTTGCTTCTTTGCTACTGAAACACTGTCAAGGTTAAGAACGAGGAATGTTTCCATTATATTCACTACCCCTTGGTACTATATTGCTAACATAGCACAAGAGATGGAACTAAACATTGAAAACCCCCTTAAGTTTATCATCAGTATCTCCCTGGTTGCTGTACCTCAGTTTCTCCTATATCAGTGTTGTTCCTTGGAAAACTGCAGCACCCAAAGGAGATAAAAAATAAATTCCTTGTTGTTTGGAAATTGTATTTCTCATAACATAGTGGTCCACTATTATGTACAGCACCTTATGTAACATGGGAAGGAAAGAATTCTCAAAGTCTGCCTTGATTCAGATGAATCTCTCAAAAATATGTCTAAGTCCCCAGTTAAATGAGTTAAATGAGAATGAGTCAAATAAAATATCAAAGTGGAAATCAGTGAGGTTGTCTATTTCTCTTCCATTTATGTGTCAAGGTTTTTATAGCGGGACAAGCAGTGAGGAGCTGCAGGGGTGACTTCTGGGAGAAGAAACAAGAAGCTGTCCCGTGTTGGACCTAGACAGTTCTAGACAGCTTCAAAACGGTTCTGCTGCTGCCCAAAGCTGAGCCCCTGTGAGAATGTATTTAAGAAAGAGTAAAAACCACTTCACAACAGCTTCAATAAAGAAGAAAAATATGAGATAAACAGCCCTGAAGATACCAAGGTCTGTGAATGAGAGGGAGGAAGGGATACAGGTGCCCAGATACTCCCTTGCAGACCGTAGAGGAGACTGCGGTGAAGCAAGTTGTCCCCATGCAGCCCACAGAGGAGCATCTGGAGAAAATATCCACTCAGGCTAGTAGCTTAGGGAGAACTTCATGCCACAGCAGGTAGAAGGAAGCAGCAGCCCATGGAAAACCCACACAGGAGCAGGCTGTGCAGGATCAAGTTTTCTGGCAGGAACTTGAGAGACCTGTGAGGGCCCATGCTTAAGTAGTTTGTTTCTGAAGAACTGTGGCCCATGGAAAAACACCCATGTTAGAGCAGCTCTTGAAGGACTAAAGGTCATGGGAGGAAACTTCCAGTGGAACAGGAGAAAAGTCAAAGGAGAAAGCAATGGCAGAGACAAAGTGCAGTGAACTGACACAGCTCTGTCAGAGACTGGAAAGATTTGATGTCTTGAGACATTTTGGAATGCACATGCGTGGAGCGGAGGGGAAGTTCAGGCCTTGTCATGGTGAGACAGTGGACTACCCTACACCCCCCAGCCCAGAGCCTGTATCCTAGCCCTGCAGTGTCTGTCAATCATGGACACACCATAGGCAGGACTCCACTCTCCACTAACCCAATTCCAGGGTAGCTGAATGACTGGAAGCCCCATCTGGGAGAAAGAAGGGCCTACAAAGGCCAACGCATATTGAAGGCCAAACATGAGGCCATCATATTTGTCTAGACCCTACCTTCCTCAAGGAAGTTCTGTCTGAACATCACTGGAATCTGTGAGTTGGTAGCTGTACGTGTGTTTTTTCTATATCTTTTCTGTCTTTTTCACTTTCTTCTAATTCCCTCTTCTTGGAATATTTTAAGTAACTTAACATCAAATGGGCTTAAAGTTTGTTAAGTTGCATGGGCCAAGTGAGAAATGTTTTATGTCAATTGAATGTTGCACTAAAACTTTTGCCAAAGTTCCCTGATTTTGCTAAAATTTACCAGTAAAGTCTTTTGTGTTGCTTTGACCTCTTGAGAATATCTTGTTGGTATTTCTCCCATGTGTCCAATTCAGAGTACATGAACTGTTGTAAAGTCCTTCAAAAGTATTGTCAAGAAAGTTGTTGGGGCCTTACAAACCCCTTTTCTCTACCCACTCTCCACCATTCTGGATGGAAGAAGTTGGCAGAAGAACTAGGAGGGAAGAGGTGAATTTGATCCTGGGAAGAAGGTGGAGGTGATGGGAGGGTGTGTTTCGGTTTGCATTTTTTAAATTTCTTGTTACCGCATTCTATTGTTAATAGGCAATTAGTTAAATTAATCTTCCCAAGTTCATTCTGTTTTGCCTGGGGTGGTAACTCTCTCTCTTGTCTGTCCTTATCTTGATGCACAAGATTTCATCTTCTTTTCAGCCCCCACATTGCTGTGGAGAGGGAGTGAGAGAGCTGTCGGATTGGCAATCAGCCAAGGTTAACCCACCACAATAGTCCTTTCACAGTTAGCTGAAAATGAAGCCAACATCTGAAAACAAGCATGTATAGTAAAACGAAAGCTGCTTTGTACCTATGCTTACATAATGTGTGATCAAATTTAAACAATACTTACCCACAACAAGCTATCTTCACATTGTGAAAGATACCCCTAAGCAGTTTGAATCATTAAATTTCTGAAATGCCAATATGCTTTTAGTTTTTCATAAAATATATGCTTTACTTAAGTGTGCTATAAATTATCTGACACCCCACCTAAGGCTAAATTTAACACTTGTAAGTAGATATTGAACAGTAGCTACCACAGGGAATGGACATTCTGACTCGAATCAATTTCCTGTTTTCAAGGTACTATAGTCTATAGTCTATATTTAATATATTTTGTATAATAAATCTGAAAGTTCAAAAAATACCTCACCAGATCTATATATTGTTTTAGCAGTTTCTCACCATAGTTCCTTTCTTAATATTTTTCCCCAACGTAGTCTGGTTACCACAACACCTTTTCCCTTCCTGATCTCTCTCACTTCACAAAAAGTAGTATGGAACTGTTTTTTTTTCTTAACCTGCATTCCTCCTGGGGACATTTGATGGCTCTGTTGGAGCTTTGTTTGGTGTTCTTACCTTTAGCACACTGATTGGCTTGTTTGTTTTTTTATGCTGCTGACAATAATTTCCTTTTTCAGTGTACCAAGCACATATTTAGGTGTCAGATTATTGAGCAACTTGCAGAATATGTGTTGTGCTGACCGCTGGCTGCCCAGTGGCCTGGGCAGACGACAAATTTGGTGTCCCAGCCGCGTGGACAATCCAAACCTGTGTCAGCAGCTCGCAGTGCTGTCTGCNGGGGCAGAAGATCTTACTGGAAGGGAGGCTCGAGGAAAAAGCAGTTGGGGAAGAGGATGACAACACCTTTTAAACCGGGGGAGAGAGAGAGAGAGGGGAGCAAAGGAGCAAACCAATAGGGAGATGACAAGGGGTGACAGGGAACCAATTACAGAGGAGTAGGGGAGGAACACATTTGAACCAACCAATTACAATCCAAGCAGAACAGAACTTTCCAGAGCTTCATGCATAACCAATGAACTACATTATTAAACATGAAGAACTGAACCAATGGGGTTAAGGGAAGACAGAAGCATCTGGAACAGAGGGAGGAGATGCTGAGGGAGTGACATCCAGTGGGGAACAGCCCTAGGCTATGACCTCGGCCTCAGATCCACCCTCAGGGTCGGAGTCCTGGGTGGAGAAAGCTACCCACTTTATGTCACTCAGCCCCAAGGTGGGCTGGGCCACCGCAACAAATATGTTCCTGAAATGGAACATGTAATATTTTTTAAAAGCAATATTAAGCGCAAAACAGAGTCAAAAAATAAAAATACAGTATATATCTATATTTATAGGTGTATGTGTATACACACATATGCGCGCACACACACACACACACACAAACATATAAACAGACAAATCTCATTTCCACTCACCAATGTTTAAGCTAGTATTCCTGGAAAATAGACATAATTTCTTATAAATATTCATTGAAAATAGAGACACAATTTATTACTAATATTAATTCCAATTGACTTTTTTTGTTTTCCTTTTTGCAAGGCTCAGAATTTTGTCGGTGATTTTTTGCATACTGGTATCAAATTTTAAAATGCTGTTGTAGTAAATTTTTGATCAGTGATGACCCCAGCAATCAGATTTCAATAACTGATTCAAAATAAATCAGACTAATTTTAAGTCTTTCAATTCATATATATTGCATAGGTTTCAAGTCCTTATGCTTCCCAAAGTTCGTTTACTCTCACTGTAACATTTCTTACGTTTGCCCTGTTCCATTGTGATCTCCTGTACATATTTAATTGTTGCAATATATAAATCTTAGAAGTTAAGTAAATATATTAATAAAAACTAAGGATAAAAAAAAATTGCATTTCTAAATTTGAAAAATAGGTATTGACCTCATTGAAAAAGTATTGCATTGCATTTAAGTATTTTAATAGCATGGTGTCGGAGGTTGGGGGGATGCCTTGATATTTTTCTCCATCACTGTTACTAAGCAACAAATAGCTGGGTGATTAGGGCCATCAACTTTTTTGTAAGAGACAAAAGGTGTGCTTGGGCAGGGCAGGGAAGAGCCAAGCCGGCCATTGGAACAGGCATTCACTCTTGGGTTGGACTCGGAGAGGAGAGGCTTCTCTTTGCTTTTGGCTGTGATGCGAGGAAATCCAACTGTGCCCTGTTTTTCTTCTCCTGGCTGGGTGAGCTTTGATTCAACCCTTTTTGCCACTGGGAAGTGCACGCTTCCCTGGGCTTTGTTTTCTCGCAGCAGTTGCCAGGAGAGTCTGGTGCCTCTGCCGCCTGCCACCGTCTGCCACACGAGACTGCGGCGTCTGCTGTGACTGCAGAAATCCTTGCTACCTCGCTAGCTAGCCGGAGAGAGAGAGAGCCAGCTCCTGCCCCTGCCGCCCTGTTTTTTTGCTGCTCTGAGCTGCCTGGCTGCTCTCCAGCCTGTCCGCCATTACCAGCTGCCTGAGGCTGACGTGACCCTGCGCCACAGCGCCACCTGCAGCCGCTCGGGAGTCATTTGCACCTGCCCTGCCCGGCCAGGAGTTCAACAGCGCCCCCTGCTGTTTTTCGACCGTGATTACACTGCACGGGAAAGTCATCTGCTACTGGTTTCTGGTTCTATTTATGGTTGTTGTTATTGTTATTGCTTGTTTATAGATACTAGTAAAGAACTGTAATTCCTTTTCCCATATCTTTGCCTGAAAGCCCTTGATTTCAAAATTAAAATAATTCGGAGGGAGGGGAAATCACATTCTCTGTCCTAAGGGAGGGTTCAACCTCTCTCAGCAGACACCTGTCTTTCAAAACCAAGACACACAGTCCCTTTAATATATCCTTTTTTTTTCAGATTTCCCCTGAGTAAAGCAGTAAATATCTTGCTTTTAGTAGAATCCAATCTTCCAGTCCAAATAAGTAAACAATGATGCTTAATCCAACAGGGCTCTTTCAGGACATATTCTGCCTCTGCAGTTTGTTCTACTTTGAAGCAAAACCCTGGACAATGTTTCTGATCTTTTACAAGTGACATGGGTTGAATATACTTAGAATTCCTTCCATTACTTCAAATAAATAGTTTGCATCACTTACTGCAGAGTGTTTGGATTTGAATCACGAATTTCATCACAGGATCTCAGGTTACAAAATGCATGGTACAAGGTACTTTTGCATAACAATTTCCAAGTCTTTCTTCATGACCTTGCTCCTCTAGATATGTTTCATTTATGCGTTACAGTTTTTGCCTCTATGCTTGCCACATCTTTCTGGTGATTCTGTACTAGTTCAAGAGAAGAAGACATATTGTAAATATCCTTACTGACTCATTTCAAATGTCAGCAAATACAACTACTTTAAATGTGTTATCCAACAGCATTTGCTTTAGATGGGCATTCTCCAAAAGCATTGCCACAATATGAAAATATTTTCATCATGGAAAAACTCACATTTCTGCAAGCAGGCTCAAAGTAGACAGAACATAATTTCAGCTCAGGGATAAATGTCTTATCTTCTTTATTCCTGAAGAATTTGAAGTTCAAGTATGCCTGACTATGGCTTTAAATTTCATTTTTGTTCCTGTCATATAAATAACAGAATTATGCTGGTTTAATGAACTAAAAAAGTTTTAAAACTTCTCTGTTTTCTGATGTGCAAAAAAGATTCACAATTACAACTGTTGGGCAACTTTATTCCTACTCCTTTGTTTTAGTGAATGATTAAGTAATTCATACTTTTGCACTGTACATATTTAGCTGACTTTATAAATAAGGCATTCAGAGTTGTCATTGTTTCCACAATGACTCTTATTTTAGTCTTCAATGATTAATTAATCTTGGAGTCTTTATTTTGGGAAGAGACAAGTAGTGTTTTTTAGGGCTGGGTAGAAGAAGGATCTGTCAGTTCTGTGCCTTTACAGATAAAGTTTACCTCTGGACCCCTTGGTGAATATTCACTTTTCTAAAGCTGTATTCTTGATAGCAATGTTTCTATACTTTACCCTTGAACTGTGCCTTACCATTTTGATCTTTCAAGCAACAAACCCATTAGATGACAGTGTCCATTAGGTTTACAGCTGGATCAAGACATATTCTCCACTAAGGTATCACACAGCCTTTATTCTTGCTTGGCTACAGTGTCTACTTGCAAAACTCTGCTTTCCATTTTTACCTACTAGTTATGGGGTTATTTTGGTTTTTTGGGTATTTTTTACAGTAAAGCCCAACATGTATTATGAACATCCACAGGATGCTGCTACTTCAAATCCATGAGACAGAACAATGTTGCCTCTGTGAAGTCAGTGTCATTGAACCTGAATTACATTAACAATTCTGCTAGTATGCTGAGCATGTGGATCAGGTGGGGCTGCACTGCATTTTTTCATTTGTAAGAAGAAACAGGAAGACTGTTTATATCAGAGCATGATATATATTTCAAGATATTTGGCTTGTCCCCTTGCATTTGCACTGCTGCGTATCATTCTTCCAGATGTCCCATTTTTCTTCTTTTTTTGTTTTATTTCCAAAACATTTTCATAAATCAAAATATCAGACTAACTTTCAGAAGTCATACTCTCTACCATCTGACTCAAGGACTTATGAAAGTCACATATACAGAGTACAGATGTAAGCAAATGTTTCTCATCACAGAAGACTTTAACCACTGCAGTAGACTTCGAGCATCTTAAAAGTCTTATTTTTCAAGGCACTTAGAAATATTTCCTAATCATAAATCTAACAACTTGCTAATTTTTGTAGTTAATATTTATTATTATATATTATTATATGGTCACTGAGGTGACTTTATTGTCATCTCAAGTTAATGTCTCTTCTAGTTTCAGCCCTCTCTAAAGATGTTATAAATTTATAAAGATCCCTTATTGAGGTGTCATAATGGAGAGTCAGCATTTATGTTTATGTGATGCCTTGATAAAAAAAAAAGTATTTATTTAGAATTTTAACCCATTGTCATCTTCAAAATTAAGCGTTATGCACAATATTATGGTCTGAATAGACAATTGTATTAATATAAACTAATCATCTTATTAATTAAGAAGATCTGTGGTATCCTGTCTATGAACATTTGAAAATTCCAGTGTCAAATATATTTTGTAACTAACTAAACACAAGTGTTTAGAACACAAGTATTTCAATTTGTAAAAATTATTGTATGTATTATTATAAATAGTGTTTAAAAAATTATTCCTGCAGAAAATTTGTTGAAGGCTTTTAGGAAACAACAACAAAAAAGAATTAAGGATATGGTTCAACATAATCATCATACAAGATCCAGGCCCAGAGCATGCTCCCAAATCTAATGGCATAAATATTCTAACCATCTGGAGCTTAGATTTTGTTTTGCCAAGAAGCATGGCTACTATGGCATATTTGCAGTTTATTCTTACCTTTTCTACTGTGCAGGTTGTGTCTGTTTCTAAAGTAAAAGGTCTAGACAAAAATCTAGAACAGTCATTTTTGAGGAACTGACCCAAACTGCCTCAACTTTATATTTCTCAAAGACCGTACTGAGTTCTTGTGAAAGGCATTTGAAGGACAACATAGATATCAGGCAGAGTCAACATGGATTCACAAAGGGAAAATCCTATTTAATTTAGTAACTTTCTACAGTAAGGTCACCTACTAGTGGATGGAGGTAAGACAGTGAATGTAGTTTTTCTGGATTTAAGTGAGGCTTTTGATACTGTGTGTCACAGTAGTCTTCTGAACGAGTTGTCCACCTAAGACAACCTGGCTGCATCTGGCCAGCAAGCAGTGACTGGTGTTTCTCAAGCTTCAACTTCAAGGACAGTTCTGTTCAACATTTTTATAAATTATATATATGCAAAACCTGAATACTCCATCATCAAGTTTATCAATGATACTTACTTGGGATGTGCTTAAGGGACAGAAATCTTTTCAGAGGGAGCTGGGTAGATCATAGCACTGGGTAACCATCTATGGCATGAAATTTAATAAGAAGGAATGTCAGATTCTGCACTTGGGACAGAGTAACCATGGACACAAGTTTAAACCTGTAGAGGAGTGGCTGGAGAGCAGCCCTGGGATGCATCAAAGGCAACATCACAGGCTGATCAAACAAATTGATTGTATCAATTTTGGTGCAGCCTCACCTTGAATATGTGTGTGGTTCTGGGTCTCACAATTTAAGAAGGACATTAAGGTCTTTAAAAGCATCCAGAGGAGTGCAGCAAAACTGATAAAAGCACTGGAAGGCATGTTCTGTGAGGAATGACTAAGTCTAATCACTTGAGCTTGTCTAGTTTGGAGAAAAGGTGCCTGAGGGGTGAACTTCTTGCCCTCTGCAGCTTCCTGAGAAGGGAAAATAGTGAAGATGCTGATGTCTTCTTCCTTATCCGGTGACAGTAAACATGAAATGATCCGACTTGACATTAGAAATCATTTCTTTATCAAGAGAGGCATCAAATACTGCAAAATATTTCCTGGATAGGTGGTCAATGGCCAAGGCCTGTCAGAGTTCAACAGGTGTTTGGACAATCCCCTTGATAACACACTTTAGATAAGACTTTAGTCAGTCTTGAAGTAATCAGGCAGTTGGAGCAGATGATAATTGTAACTCTGGAATATTCTATTCTATTCTATTCTATTCTATTCTATTCTGTTCCAAATTTAACCCAACAGGGTAAAGTCAAGTCAAAACAGGGAGCCCCCAGCAGAGTAGGCTGTCTAAGAAATATTTAAAGGGTAATTAGGTATAAGCAAGCTACAAACATCCAATTCTTCAAGACTTTTATGGTGCCCATCCCAAAACGTGATAGAACACTGATAGAAAAATTCTAGCATTTCTTCCAAGACTTCAAGAAAGTTACTGTATTCTCATATCTTGTCTAGTGAAAACTTCTCAATTAAGGCAGGTTCAATGTATGTATTTGTTCATTGGAATTATCAGTGCGCAAATCAGAAGTCCAAACTTGTAACAATGGTACCTGAAATTGTGTTTCTGGGGTGAGAAATAGTATGAGGAGAAAAATATTTGAGACAGATTTTAATGTAGTGGCATTGTTGGTGCCATTACACAAAGACTTCTTTCAAACTCTGAAGGATTGTTCCTGCTTTAATATTTAGCATTTAGAAGTACAAATCAAATAAGTAGTGTTTGTGAAAATATGAACTTATAATTTCTTCAGAAAAATGTATTATTGAAAAGGCAGTATGCTACTCTTTTGCTGTGTTTGGGGAAGGACAATAAAAAGGGTCACATAGGCACTGCTATTAAATTCTGACTAGCAAAATAACAGGAAAAAGCAGAAAAAGAGGGAATTGTTGCACGTATGAATAGCTAAGAGCTACATCCCAGCTTCCAACAAGAATATGCACTTTATCAATTTTTTCTGAACTTAGCTAGGCAGAGAAAGATAATATATATAATTGCACCAATTTTTTGTCTCTCCTATTGTACTCTTTCTTTCTTGGATAGAAAATACAATGACTAATAATCATAACTCAAAATTAACTGGCAAAGCACGCAAAGTTATGCTAAGGAATATTTTCCATTCAGTATGAATGATTTCATCACTATGACATGTAATATAGTTATCTAACTAACTAACCAACAACAAACACAAACATTTAAGATGCTCCTAGAACTGAAAGTTAAGAAGGAGAGGCAAACAGTAGGACAAAAGTAATTAGGAGAACCTTTTGTTTTCTTTAGTATTTTTTTTCCTTGTCTGTCATTCCAATGTGTTTTCAAGATCAGGCTAGACAATATGATAGAGAAAATATACTTTCAAGCCTCTGCCACAGAATTAGTAATTACAAATTTCTTTGTTAGTTACATCTCTCAGTGGTTTATTTTTATGTGATTTGTGATTTAAGCTACCTCAACCAGTAATTTATCTAAGAAATATTTGCAGCAAATGTTTCCTGCAGTGAATGTTGAGAAAGGGGAAAAAATTATGTGGAAAGTAAAAATCTGTTTGAAGTTTCTTGCTTCCTTGCTCTAACGTTTTGAAGGAAATCACTGAATATTTGCTTAATTACTCTAACTCCTAATATATTTGAATTACTTCTCTGTCACAATTCAGACTAAAGGTATATTTTTTAAAGTAGAATTTGAAAAACATTTTTTAAAATCCTTTCTTTCAGCACTGCTTTGAAAATATTAGAATGATACTGCACAAATCGCCCTGTTCCTTTTTAACCAGTGTGTAAATGGCAGGCATGAGAAGTCAGAGGTCTCTCAGTTTGTTTTCCACCATTTCAGCAGCAGTACACCTTCAATTAAAGTCTTGTGTGGTTTTAGAAGATATAGCATCCAAAACAAACAGACTTTGGGGAGAGGAAGAGGAGTGACAATAAAAGTTTCAACATTAACTTTTTGGTTTTTTTTTTTCTTTTAAAGAACAGTTAGATAAATTATATTAAGAAACATGAATAGAATTGAAATTCACTGTTTAATGTGTCCTTTTCCTGTGGTTTGCCTGATTTTGGTAATCAATGTTGTTTAGTCTAAAAGGTCAATTGCTTGTGGCCTCCCTGCTCCATGCTAGAACTTGTGTTCAGCAGCAGGTCATTAAACTTAGCTTAGTTTAAATTTTATAAAAACCTACTTAAAGTGCTTCAGGGAGGTGCATTATTTTTAGTAGAATAAACAGCAGTCTGTAATTCTGGTAGTGCTCAGCCTCTTAGGGAAAAATCTCTGAAATTTATAATCCATTTACTGCACACACACAATTGTCTTTTGTGGTTTTTGCATCACAATGATTATGTGTCTGAAAGCCCTGGGACTCTTGACAGTCAAAGATATTTTAAAGTCTGCAAGTGTCAGAAGAACATCCTTTAGGTTCAGTTAAAACAAGAGTAGTTGGTAAAATATGCATAAAGGTGCACATGCTGCTACACAAGGGATGCTTATTTCAAAATGGATGGAATATGCGAAGGTTCTTGGCTGGCAGAGGCATGTAAGGTGCTTTACAAAAATGACATGCGCATGGTCTGTTGGGTAATATAGGTCAGATAAGACTCTTGGTTTATTGAGTATTCCAGTGCACTTTGGTTCTAAGGACAGATAGTGACATGTTAAGCTTGCCAGATGTAGGGCACAGCCGGGACTGTAATGAGAGCTGGGAGCGGGAGTGCATGTGAAAAAGAGAGAGCATTTATCTTTTGGGAGGAAGAGAAAGTAAGGAAAAGGAAAATGGGGAAAAGTCATCTACTTACAGGAGATAAGAGAAAAAGGTACACTTCTCTGCTACATAGGAAACATAAAAGGATAACTATGAATTATTATATGGGAACGATTGCATTATTTTCTGAACTAAATAGAATTATGTCCCCCTCCCACCAACAGAAACTTATGAAAGTGTCCAAATTCACATTCACAGCAGTGACCCACTTACCCATGTACCGTCTAAAGCAGGGAATATGTCTAAATATTTGCTCCATGTTGACTTTAGAGCCCATCATGCTACTCCTCATAGGCTTCCAAATACTGTCAGTGTCTGAAATTTTTATATTCTTCTGCCTTTAGTCTGTCAACTGACACTGACATTTGTCTACCACAAGACTCTGTGGCCCAAAATCTTTGCAGCGTGTTCTGTTAAGGTCCATTTTCTAAGACTCTCCAACAGATTAAGCAGCCATGTCAAAGACAGTTATCTGTCACATGACAGACAGGGCATAGGTACTTCTGATAGACTTTGAACAAAAGTCTAAAACAAATTATTTCTTACTGCATGGAAGAAAAGCAGACATCTAGACAATGCCAACTTAACTAAACATTTTTTTCTGTCTCAGTTTCTTAATGATGACAGAAAGTCATTGGGGTTTAGTAGTGAATTTTATAAAGTATCTGAAATTTCTCTAATACAGATGGTTTCTCTTTGGAATTGTGTAGTATGTCCCAGCTCAGCTTGAGGTCACTACTTTAAAAAAAATACAATTGTATACCATGATAGTACAGCCATTCTTCTTACCCAAAATACAATTTTTTGCTGGCTTCTTTGTTGTAGCAGGTTCCTTTGGTCTTAAAAGTTATCAGAGATATCTTTTCTTCAGAATTTTCAAACAGTTGCCATTTCTGTACAGTACACCATGATTCTCCTCACTGGATCAAATCAGATTTCTGAACATTCTCCATCTGACTGCATAACTATTAATATGTAATACGTTAATGAGCTGCTTTTATTTTTCTTTGAAATGTCATGATTTAACAACTCCTGAGTGGAGACTCTCAAATTAATTCACTGTTTATCAAGACCCAGTTATGACCATCCCTACATTTTTTGAATAATCAGATGCAAATCCACTAAGTTTGTCTTTTGCTAAGCCAGGATTCATGCAGAAAAATAAAGCCACGGCAATGTGAATATGAATTACAAATTGAAGAGTTTACCGTTCTCCTATATATTAGAAAAAGTTTAGTAACACATAAATGACAATAAACACCAATCTCCCTTTTGAAAATACATTATATAAAAATGTTTCAAACTGATGTAATTTATTCTTTCAGTGAAAATTAAAGATAAGCTTTAGAGAAGTTAAGTCAAAAATGTCTGATGGTATTTGTCTGGTGACCAAGGCAAAATTATTAGCTATTTTCTTTCCACTTCAGAGAATGCATTGGCAATTAGGGGCTTAACTAGATATTTCACAGCAATCAATCTATGTTTAATATTTATCCAAATCTCTTTATGACATGTTGTCATGGTCTAACCCCTGATGGCAACTAAATAACACCCAGATGCTTCCTCACCACCCCTCCACACAGGTACATTGCATTCTTATTAGAACACATCCTGTAACTTACAATAGAATCAAAGGACTTGCAAGCTGGGTGTACTGACAAATTCTCTCGATTTTGTTGACAAGAAGAAAGTGCTGTAGGTGCCCTGTTGTTAGGCAGTAGTATCTATTTCTAAACCAGCCCATATGTATTATGATCTTCCTTATTAAATCATTAGCTGAAACTTGGCTTCAATGTCTGTAAATCTCATCTGAATAAAATTTTCTTTCACTTATCTCAAACCAGCAATGAAATCATTATGAACTTCATCAAATTAACTGTATTCTGGACTTGAGCTATCAAAAGTCTATTCACAATTCAGTTTGGGTTTTTCCTATGGCAATTACTCCCTTCTAGAGAAAAATACTGTGCACAGGAAAGGATCCTCAGCTGTATTGGTGTAACAGGGAATGCAAGATAAAAAATTATCCTGTCAGAAAAGGAAAACAGCAGCAAAAAATGTCCACAATGCCATTGTATTTGCTATGCTGGCTCAATATATTCTTATTCCAGACTACGTTGACCTTACTGAAGAATGATCTTCACCAGTTTCTATGACACTTTGCCAGGTCTGAGCCTTAACTGGGGAGGAGGATACTGCTGATTTAGATTCCAGAATATTCAGTCAGTCTGCCTCACTCTGCATTACCCTGCATGTACTGTATCTAATCTGTTACTTTGGAAGGGCCTGCAGCTGCTGTTAAGTGATTTATCTCAAGTAACCTCTGTGCTATGACAGCTCTGAGATACTAGATGGTCCCAGTAGTGATAAGAGCAGCCACACTCAGCACAAAGTGCACAACTGCATATTCATGTCAAAGTGGGGTTTGCCAAATAAAATCTGCAATGCTGTGATTAATCAGACAATTATTTTTTGTACACAAAATTCATTAAGAGAACAATGCAATCTTCAATATATTTTGGGGTAATATAATTTTTATCTCATGAATTTATAAGACGTAGAAAAAGAGAAAAAAGTTTCATTTTTTTGGTTAAAAAAATTGTTATTCAAATGCAGAGGCTTGTACTAGGAACAGACACTTCATTTTATTTTACAGCCTAGAGATGTATCTAACAACAAAAATAAATCCTTATTGGCTGAGATCCCAAAGATCTATAACGTTTGAATATGCTATTTTAAACTACACACTTATTTTTTTGTATATTTCATATGTCATGACTATGTTAAAATAACCTTTAGAGCATAGAAGATCTTTCCAAAGTCTTTAAGCAAATTAAAAAAAAAAAACAAAAACATGTCTTTAAAAGGGACACAATGACTAGAAGATACTAAAAATTTTGTATGTTCCCTTATAAAAAAAAAAATTGCCAAACAGATGAGAGGTCAAATTTTCAATATGTCTGAATTTCCAAAGGACAGAATTTTTTTGCCTGAGTTGAAATGGATGAGAGTAAGGGATGGCTTACAGTTACTGCTACTTCAGTAAATGGACCTCCAACAATCAGCTGTCTCCTCAACTAGAAGTACTGAATCTAGTGCTTTATCTGTCCCATCAAAACTAAGTAAATAGATCTTGTCCAGGTTTCTGGGAAAAGCATATCCTCACAACACAAGCTGTCAAATTATGCTGTACTTTGTGTCAATGGATTAATATTATTTACAAATGAGCTGAAATTATACTGAAGTCTTTCCAGAAAGTGATCATTTGGACTTTGATTTGAGTCTGTGACCCTACTCAAAGAACTGATATTTAGACTAAGGAAGAAAGGTACATTTAGCTTTTTACTGAACATCAAATCTCCCTACCTTCAGACTTCATTGATGACTGTTGGATTTACGTGGCAAGGTTTTGTTAGCGAGGGGCTGAAAATGTGGCTTTTGTGAGAAGATGATGCCAAAGTCTTCCACAATATATGACATAGACAGTGCCTGCCAGCTCCAACAGGGACCCATGACTGGCCAAGGATAAGCTGTGTGATGATGGTAGCACTGCTGCAACGTCATTTAAGAAGGAGGAAGAGAATTGCTGTGAAGCTGCAGCTGGAAGTGAGTGAGAATATGTGACAGAAACAGCTCTGTAGACACCAAGGTCATACCTTCTGCACAGAAGGATGTGGGAGGAGGTGCTCCAGGCACTGTAGCCGAGATTCTCCTGCAGTCCGTTCTGAAGTCCATGGTGAGGCCAGATATCCCCTGGAAGCCCAGGGATGTCCACATGGGAGCAGATATCTACCTACGGCCTTTAGAGAAGTCCACTCTGGAGCAAGGGAATATGTCCAAAGGAGGTTGTTAACCCATGGAAACACCACATCAGAGCAGGTTTGCCAGTCAGATTTTGACTCTTCACGGAGTCACACTGGAGCAGTCTGTTCCTGAAGGACTGCCTCCTGTGGAAAGTAACCCGTGCTGAAGCAGTTCCTGGAGTACTGTCTGCAATATGTGGAACGCACACCGGAGCAGAGGAAGAATGTTAGGAAAAAGCACCAGGAACAATGAACTGACTGCAACCTCTGTTGCCAGTCGCTCTGTGCTACTGTGGAGAAAGAATTAGTGAAATTGAAAGTGAAGCTGAGCTTGAAAAGAAGGGACAGTGGGGGGCAATATGTTTTTAGATTTGTTTTTATTTCTAATTACTCTACTCTGATTTAATTGGCAATAAATTAAACTATTTTTGCAAGTCAAGTCTGTTTTGCCTGTGACAGTAACTGTCCTTATCATGACATTTTTGTTGTATTTTCTCTCCACTGTTCAGCTGAGGAAGGGGAATGATAGAGCAGCTTAGTGGGGACCTGCCTTACAGCTGAGGTCAACCCACCACAATATCTTAGGCAAAAATTCTGAAATAGGAAACATTAAGTTTTTAATTAAAAGTTTAGTCCAAAGCTAGGGTCAGATTCAGTGGGGTGGTTGTACCTCTTGGTACAGCAAGGATGCAATAGCTTTAAATCTGAAATACTAAGGTAAAGAAGCAGAGTTCACAGATGTCTATAGGCTTTCTCTATAGATAATAATAAAAAGTTGTGCCCTTCAAGAAACCAGTGCATTCAGCAAAGAATATAACTTCAAGTAGAGAAAATGTATTTTTAAAATGCAGTTCCTATCCTGAATTTATACATCCCCTGAAATAAGCATCTACATGAAAATAGAATTTTGCAACTTAAATCTGCTACTTTAATGCATATGACTTTGTCACTATTGGTGAAACAAATGTCTCGGCTACTATGTGAATCTAAGTTACCTCAAAATATTTGTGTCCAGGTCTCCGTTTTCAAAGGTATCAGTATACAAATTTTATTCTGCCTTTGCAGTGATGAATAGTTTTGTCACAAAACTATGAAGATACATCTTTTTCTCTTTGGTCTTTCAGTGTAAAAGTGTTGCAGATTATTTACCTCATTCTCATAAATGTGTATACTCAAAAATGGTGATAAATTGTTTGGTCTCTTTTAACAGCAATTGCAGAAAAGAAGTGATTGTGCATAAATCCATTTGCAAAAATGATAGAACCCTACTTGCATATTTCAACAAATTAACTGCATTTTTTATTGGTGTCTGAAATGCTTTCTCAATGAAAACATTTTTTTTCAAATTAAGGTATTTGAACTGTAGAAATGTTTTTCTGTCATCTTTATGTCACCCATCAAGTTTTTCTTCTTCTTCTTCTTTTTTTCTGAGAGAAATAGCTATTGACAAATCATGTATTATACTTTTAAAGTTAGGCTGAACAAAAGCAGCAGAAAGAAAAGCCAGTAAGTAAATAGTACTACACAGAAAATATTTTGAATTGAATGACTAACTTCTAACAGATTTTGTGCCAGACATCTGTGGTTCAGTCTCCCTAGATGTCCTACTAGTTCAGGATCCTTCTCAAATTTGTTTGTGTACATTTAGGTGATGAATGCTTAACCAGAGGATTTCAGTATTGCTTGGTAATTGTAAAAAAGGTTGTTCTAAGTTTTGTTGTTGTTGCTGAATCTGTCAAAAGGCACTAGACGTCAACCCAAATTGCAGTATCATTTCTTTCTGCATATACATGCCTTTAAAGTTTAGATAAAGTGTATTGTTGTAAATATGCTCTGCCATAAATTATAGCTGACAATGGAAGTGATTAAGGCACATAGTTTGATTGTATGCATTAATCTCTACAACTTTCATCAAGTCTAATTTAATTACCCACAGGTATACATTTCTTTTTAATTTATTAGCTTTGTCAGTAATTAGTTGCACTGTTTGCTATTATTTACAAAAAGTGAAATCCAACTACATTCATGGAAAATCAGACATTGGACAACAAAATAAAAGAACATTAAGTATGAGTGCCCTCAAATGTACTGTAACACTGTTAATCTCACATATGAAATATAACTATATAATTAATCATGAAGGACTGGCAGATATCTTGATCAAGATCACTGCACTCTCCCAAGGAGAAAACAGGTGAGAAAGTTTAATAATTTTCTGAATGTGGAAACAGCTGCTGTTGTTAGAATATCCTGCTCAGGTGTCATTAACCATACAAATTTACATGGTTTTAACTAAGTTTATGCTACTATTTGGACCTGGCTATTTATTGTTTATTGCTTAGCTGGCATTGCTGTCTTTTCCCTGTCTTTTCCTCATGATCAAGTGATCATGGATACCAATGTTGATTTTAATAGACTAATATTAGGACCCTAATATTCAGTATGCCCATCATTTTAGGGCACATCCTGTGCATGTTCTTTCAAACTGGCTTTGTAGCACAGATAAAATATTTTAAGAAATTTTATGTAACACAACTGCCTGTTCCAGTACTCTATTACATTTGTAGACAGTAATATTTGCAAGACTACCCAGAAGCATTGTCCAGTCAGTCTTTTGAATTTAATATTGCATAGTCTCATAAAGATCCATGTGTTTTACTTACAAAATCCCTAAGCAAAAGGAAGATTGTGGGGTTTGGGTTTTTTAGATTTTGTTTGTTTTTTGTTTCCCCATTCATTCTGTACTTCTAATAACATATATATACAGGGAGGTTGTTGTGCTATTAAAATGAATTTTAATTGTGATTAAAACATTACGAAGAACACTAGTTAATGTTATTCATTATTTTTATAATGACATGGAAAAAACAAAGAAAACAAAAATCATTGTGTACCAGTAGGTGAATAATTATCAATATCTTAGAGCCAAGTTCTATTTCCTCTATGTCAATTCATAAAATTTTGTACTGTGGAAGTTCTCAAATAAATGCTTTGTTGACAGAGGAATTACCTTTTTTCCCTACATAACTGAAGAATTTTTACTGCCTACTGGCCCTTAAATAATGCACAGTAAACCATTTCAAACAAATATCATGTTAAAAGATACACAAGAGAAATAAAAGAGCTTTCCTAAATTGCACAGTACATGCAATTATTATTAAACTTGTTTAGTGAATACATGAAAATAAACTGCTTAATAATGGCAAATGGATTTAATTACTGCACTACCTGTCAGACAGAAATAAGCCTTCCTATGAAGTAAATATGTTGTATTACATGGCTATAAATTTAAGAATTTTTTTTTTTATAGTTCATGTATATTATTACTGTTGAGCAATAACCGCTGTAGCTCCCAGTCTCTGAGAAACAATAGAACTAATTAGGATTTGCAAATGAGTGCATGATTGCACTCTGTGGTGTGCCAAACTTCATGAAAGAATAGATAGCATGTTTCTGAAGTAATGCACACACAAGGGCTGAAACGAAGCTTTCAGTATGAAAACTGTATACCAACCATATGATATACTCAGCAAGTAGTCTATATGTCTATATTTTCTTTTTTCTTTCTTTACTCTGTTTTTCTCTATTAATAACATTATAGCATGGAGTTTACTCTAAGTGTTGTAACTTTCCACAAGGCTATAGGGTGACAAGTAGTGTGACAGACCAAGTGAGAAAAAAGCAGCTCCAGACAGGTGGAGGACAGGCTATTCCCCTTATTTCAGCTCAGAAGTCAAATCCAAGGCCAAGTGAAATAGTGCAGAGAAAGGTGCCATGGTGCCAACATTAATTCATATTGGACAACCAAATGAAAGAAAATACTCATCAAAGCCAAAGATCTCATTTGGCCTAGGGCCCCACTATGTAAGGAAAGAGTCCATAAATTCAGAACAAGATAGAAAGTGTAAAATGGCTAAAACCAGTGAATGGACACTACCATTCTCAAACTGAGAAGCAGAATAAGGCAAATAATAACACATAAAAATGAAGGTTCTTAATAAACCTATATCATCCTGTAATATTTGCATTTCTGTATTTTCAGCTATTACTGTTTCCTGCAGAAAATTACTGCTGCGTTGAGAGACCAAAAGAAGAAAAAAAAAATTGCTTATTCATGAAAGGCTTTAATACTTTTAATCAACTTACAGAAGTAACCCTTGCAATGTAAGATATCGGGACAACTTTAAACCTATCTGAACAAGAAGTTAAAATGTATACATTGATTTAAATAGCAATTAAATCTAATATATTCTGCAATAACTATTCTCTTTAATTTTTCCATGTAGTCCAAGGGTCTAAATCCATTCTCTTTAAGCCACCATAGATTATGTGGGTTGTTATGATGCTGTATCATGCAGACTGTATACTGCTGGCCAAGAAAGATTTTCACTATTCAGAAATCTTCTTTTTATCTCGTTTCCTTTCTTCTCTGTAGAGAATGTTGGCAGGAGCATTGTGGGTTTTGACATAAGTATTAATTAAAGGCAAATAATCAGGGACAATGAAAAGAAAGGTGATGAAAGAGAGAAACATACAGACTTCTACAAGCAATTGCACAGCTTTAAAAGTCAGGTTTCAAACTTTGCAACATACATTGAGACAAATACTTGAACTGTTCACTCAGATAATACACTTGTGACTTTATAGTCACAATTATCTCATTTATTACTCCCATATTGTGCTGGTTTTGGCTGGGGCAGGGTTAACTTTCTTCCCACTGGCCAGTATGGGGGTATGTTTTGTGTTTTTGCTGAACACAGCAGTGATAACAGAGATGTTTTTCATTATCTCTGAGCATATCTTACGAAAAGCCAAGGCCTTTTCTGCTTTTCATACTGGCATACTGTTGAGGAAACTGGGGCTGCATGAGAAATTGGAAGGAGGAACCAGGACAGGTGACCCCAACCAACCAAAGAGATATTCAAGACCATATGACAGCATGCTCAGTATATAAAGTGGGAAGAAGGAGGAAGAGATGGTACATTTAGACTGATGACATTTGTCTTCTCAAGTAATTTTTAGAAGCAAAGACAAATAGTGTGTAATACAAAATTTAAATAATGATGCAACTGAAATTAGAAAGCTATTTGCCCCAGCCATGTGCAACATAACATGTTATCGTTAGATACACATATATGAAAACTTTGGCATGACAGGCCCCTGGTCTCCTGATGATGGCTGAACACCTGCGTACCCATGGGAAGCACTGAATTAATTCTTAGGTTTTTTTGGCTTGTGTGTGCAGCTTTTGCTTTCGCTATTAATCTGTCTTTTTCCCAACCCATGAGTTTTCTGCTTTTTACCCTTCTGATTCTGTCTCACTGGTGGAGGAGTGAGCAAGAGGCTGCATGGGTGTTGGCTAGGATTAAACCATGACACGTGTAAATGAGGTTGAATCTATGAAGACGGTATGAAGAATGGAATTTTTACTCTGCATGTACCAGAACCGAACAACAGTGAAGAGCCAGGATGAATATTGCTTATTGGAACAAGTTATTGCCTGTTTATCGGAGATAGGATTAAATACTCTTGTTTTACATTCCATCTGATGAAATAGGTGGTCCTCACATTCAAAAGACAGATGAATGTTTACTCTGATTCAGGTTCTTCCTTTCTTCTTGTCATGGTTATTTAGACACCACAATAAACTAACTGTACTGCAAAATTATTTCTCAGATTAATTACCACTCAGAAGTGACATTCATTATAGAAGAAAATAATTTAACACATTGAAGAGAAATAACAAACTCTAACAAAATTTTAAAATAGAAGGAAATTGAGGACATGCAGTCATTAGCCATCTAACTAGTACTGCCTAGTTTTGCAGAGACCTGCTCTGAATCAAGATAGACTGAGCATCTTGTTTTGTTCAGTGTAAAGTCATCTTCTGTTGTCTTATTCAGAGCCAGTGCAGTACCATCACTCATCTCTTTAATGTGTACAGTCATGCTCTAACTGTGACAATCTCCCATGAAAGGTCAAAAAGATAAATTAGATATGGGTTACTAGCAAGTTAAAAACTGACACTACATGTACAAAAGGAACATTGTTAGTTTACCATGTATTTTGTATCTCTAGTAAAAGATAAAATAATGAATAATAAGTCATTTTTAGGAGGCAAGGAGACAAATAGTGTGTAATATAAAATTTGAATAATGATAGAACTGCAAGTAGAAAGCTATTTACCCCAGTCTTGTGCAACATAAGATGTTCTTGTTGGCTAGACATATATGAATACTTTGGCTTGACCAAAATAGATGAAAGGATGTGCTTTGGTAACTGACCATATTGATTCGTAATAGGCAAAAAATTTTAAAAACTCATTCCCCAGAACTGAAACAACTAGCCACTCTGTATTTTAAACTTAACATATGTCTCTTAAACATATCTTTCAGGTTATTCTATAAATTAGATACAATATATATTTTTGAGGCATTAAAATAATTTCTTTTAGAAAGAAAACTGACCTGTTCAGAATGGATGAAGCATTCTCCCATAGAAATGGCAGCCTCATTGCCATGACAGAAGTGCATGGATCATATTAAGAATAAAACTTTGCCTAACCCAGAGCAAAGGTCTATGCAAATGTTACAATGCCTGTGCAAAATGTACAATTAGCAAGATATAGACTTCTTAAGACATTTCCTTTTTTAGTTCCTGGCTGTAACTTCAGGGGGAATGAATAGTATTCTTCTACCAGTAATTCTTTTCCACAGCAGAATTTGAAATCTGCTCAATTTTCAGGATCCCTTGTTGTTAGTGGATGTTGTTTTCAAATCACTGCATTCTCAAACAGGTTGTGTACTGAAAATGGAGAATATGGAAAGTGGAAATTGACATGCTTTACAGAAGCCTGAGACAGAATGTTTCTCTATTTAGTAGCTCAGACAGAACATGTAATTATTTTCACTTTTTCTAGGAACATTGGTTTAGTGTTAGTTTGCCATAGTGCTGTCCACCTGCATTGCATTTTAGTTCTGTCATTCAGAAACAGCCTAGTGAATAGATTAGATTTACTTTGAAATTCCATAACAGATTATTGAACGATTCTATCCATGTAGAAAACAATTACATTCCAGTTAAATTTGGCAAAAAGTTTTCTCGCTTCATGTCTCCCTGTACTTTACAGATTGTTTTCAAAGAAGGAGGTATTACTGCAAGGGCCAGGAAGCACTTTTGTTGCTGCCCTCACAAGGCTGTTTTAATTAGTCCAATTGTTTCCATATTTTTCAGAATACCACGTTCTAAAAAAGTTTGTATGGGTTATGATACAGATAAATACAGTCTGTGAACAATTGTTTTGCAATGTAATTTTGAAATTAGTAGATTTTGTATTAATATCTAAGTATTGTCTTCATAAGTATTTATATCCATTTTCTCAGTACTCTGTGATTAAAGAAATTTTTGTCTAAACCTTACAGACAAAAAAACTGAGGCAAATGGAAGATTATGGGGAAACACAAGGGAAAACACCCTTGTCATTGTTAGCATTGTAATACTATCTTGACAATACAAAATTCTCTTTTTGGTGCCTATCTTTCAGAAAATATCTTTCTGGAATAGTTAAATCAACCATGAGGCACAAAGATGATGAATTCAGAGAAATGGAAATAACTTCCTGGTACAGGAAGGATGAGAAACCACCTCAGAAGTTAAAAAGAGAAAACCAGAACAAATCATAAATGTCTATAATTCCTCTGCCATTGATATTAAACATCCTTTATGGGACTCCTTATAAAGATGCTTAGAAGTTCATATTTCTGCACATATTTTATGAACAATCTATGTCACAGTTATTTTTTTATATTTTATCTTAAATCATTGTTTTCTCTCAGAAAATGAGAGGCTTAACAAATGTAACATCCTACAATATTTAATATAGTCAATGTAGTATCACATAGTAACTCTTAAGTAAAGTGCTGAGATATCACAAATTTAGATAGAGTGTAATGTGGATTGAGAATTGGCAAGATTATGAGGTTCAAAGGTCTATGAACAGTGGCACAGTCCAGCTGGAGGCCACTTACAATGGGATTCTGTCACAGAGCTGATCTGGGATCAGAATAATTTCACTACTATTTAATTATTTGTTTCAATGTCTTAATTACAACCTAGATGATTGGAAATCTGTACCCTCAGCAAATCTGTGGATGATACCTAGTCTGGATAAGTAGTCAGTGAGGACAGAGCTACCATGCAGAGGGACCCAGAGAGGCTGGAGAAGCAAGCAGCAGGAACTCCATGAAAATCATCTAAAGCAAAAGCAAACAAAGCCAAGCCCCTGGGACAGACAAAGCCCTGCAGCAGAACAGGCTGGGGCTGACTGGATGGGAGCAATTTTATAGAACTATCTCTGAGGACAGCAAGTTAACAGTGTGCCCATGCAGCAATGTAGCCTCCTGTCTGGGGCTACTCAAGCAGGGATAGAGTGAGCAGGTCTGGGAAGGGATCTTGCCCAGTCTGTGACTTCCTCTGCATGAAACAAAACTGACATAACTGTGTGTGTCCCACAGAGGCCACTGAAGCCATCAGGGCTGAAGTACTGGACAGTCAAGGATATCTGGATGTGTTCTGCCTTTAAGAAAAGAAAGGTGAGAGGAAGCATGATTGTTATCCTCAGGTATCTAATGTGAGATTATAGAGAAGATAACCACTCTGTGTCCACACTTCTCAAGCAGATGAACAGAAGAATGGGAACTGAGGGACCAAAGTGTTTTCCACTGTGAGTAAATCAGGTTCATGAGCACCTAAAGAACCTGAATGTGCGTAAGTCTACAAGACCCAAAGAGATGCATTCCAGAATCATGAGAGAACTGGCTGATGTAGTTGCCAAGCCACTCTCCATGATATCTGAAAACTCATGGCAGTCAGGTGACGTTCCAGGTGACTACAAAAAAAAAGGAAAAACTTTACCCATCTTTAAAATGGGTAGAAGGGTGAGCCCTGAGAACTACTGACCTGTCAGCCTGCCCTCTGTGCCTGCGAAGATCATGGAACAGATGCTCCTAGAAGCTGTGCCAAGGCACAGGACAGGAGAACAAAGTGATTCAAGAACTGTGGATGTCATTTATCTGGACTTCTGTAAAACCTTTGAAATGGTCCCTTACAACATCCTTCTCCCTTTAATTGAAGAGATATGCATTAGATGGATGGATTGTTCATCCATCAATGAACCACCCAATTGTGAGAAATTGGTTGGAAAGTGACATCCAGAGTGTAGTGGTCAATGCTTCAATGTCTAAGTGGACATCAGTGACAGGTGGTGTCCCACAGGGGTCTGCATTGAGGGCAATCCTTCTCAACATATCTATTAATGGCATAGATAAAGGATTTAAATGCACCTTCAGCAAATTTGCAGATGACACCAAGCTGGTGTGGTTGACACAGACAAAGGATGGGATGCCATTTAAAGGGACCTGGACAAGCTTGAGAAGTGGGACCATGAGAATCTCAGGAAGTTTAAGACCAAGTGAAAGGTCCTGCTACTGGGTCAGGGCAGCCCGCGGTATTGATAAAGACTGGGAGATGAACAGATTGAGAGTAACTCTGATGAAAAGGCCATGAGGGTGCTGGTGGATGAGAGGCTGGGCATGACCCAGCAAGGTGCATTGGCAGCACAGAAAGCCAATTGTGTCCTGGGCTGCATCCAAAGCAGCATGGCCAGCAGGGCAAGGAAAAGGATTTTGCCTCTCTGCTCTGCTCTGGTGAGACCCCACCTGCAGTGCTGCATTCAGCTCTGGAGTCCCCAGCACAGGAAACACATCAACTTGTTGGAGTAAGTCCAGAGGGTAGCCACCAACACAATTAGATGGATGGAACTCCTCACATAGAAGGAAAGATTAAGAGAAATATCATTGTTCAGCCTGGAAAAGTGAAGGCTTCAGGGTGACATACTTGCAGCCTTCCAATATTTGGGGAAAGCCTACAAGAAAGATGGAGAAGAATGTTTTACAAGGACATGCAATGTCCAGTTTTTAAACTGAAAGGGAGTAATTGTACATTAGATATTAAGAAATTCTTTGCTCTCATTGTGGGGAGGCACTGGAGCAGGTTGCCCAGAGACATTGTGGACTCCCAGTTCTTGGGAGTGTTGAAGGCCAGGTTTAATGGGGCTCTGGTGTAGTAAGACGTTTACCTGCCTTTGGCCAGGAGGGTTGGAATTGGATGATTTTTTTAGGTTCTTCCTTCCCATTCTATGACTCTATGGCAATGGAGCTGCACAGTGAAACATGCAGAGGGAACATGCAAAAGGAAGGTTTCACCTACGTACGAAAAGAATTATTTGCACATGATGGCTAGTCAGAGGCTTGAGGAGGTTAGCCATAAAGGCTTGGCAACATCCATCTTTGATTTTATACATAAATCAATGGGAAAAATAAGCTCTAAAGAACTTGATCTAGTGGTGCTTTCTTTGTGCACAGGACCAGATGACCACCAGAAATAATTTCCAAAGTGTATTTTTCCATGATTCTGTGTTAAGGAAGGTTATCTCTAGTATGCTTATTTTATTACTAATTTGCAACATGTTGCACTGTCTGGAATTGCATCGACATCTGACAACAAAAGAATAAGGTTTTTGTTTTCAAATAATATGTCTCCAAGGCTTATGCATACATTTCTCTTAATTCTCATTAAAAAGCTACTTGCACTGTACACACTTACATTTGGGACTAAAGTCACTGATGATACAGAGTTCACAAATAAAGAAAGAACTCCTTTTGGAGATACAGTTTGTCTAGTTTTGTTCATATTTTAAGCGTTATCTGGTTTATTCTATGACGTAGTTTCTCAGGCACTCATGCCTGATTGTCACAAGCTCAATGACACCCTAAATACCCAAGATGTTTGCTAATCTTGTGACTACATAATGAAATAGCAAGACTACTGCCTTTTGAAATAGAGTAAAATGCATTTATATTTCAAGAGACAAGAACTGTATACCAAGATGCAAGTTTAAAATTTTAGGTATCTCATCCTGACACTGTGTTTAGAAATTAATAAGTAATATTATCAGCTTATTTTCTTGTTACCAAAAATAGAAACTAATTTAAAAAACAATGAAAACACAGATAAACTTTCCAGTTGGAGAGAATTATGTCCATTTTTCAATGCATGTGGTCTCAAAAATCCTATCTAGACTCAGAAGTCAAAATCACTGTACAATATAAAATGAATTCCCCAAGTCATAATTAAACACTGCACTCAATGGATTTCTGTATTGACAGCTCAACTGAAATAAGACCACATAGACTCTTGATTCCTGTGATTACCTTTGGGTGCCCCTTTGCAACACAATTTCAGAATACTGCCAGCCATTAATCAAACCAATCATGTCAAGGAGCTTTTGAAGTATCATAAAGCAGATGAACTTGAAATGTCAGTATTTGGTGAGGTATGGGGATATGAAGTCTTAAAAGATTAAAAGATATTAGGCAGACAAAAAGAATGAAAGACAAATGGATACATGTATGTGTGAGCAGACTGAACCCCCTGTCTGTCCCACTGCGTTACAACTTATTTATTTATAACATTAACTCTTTGCTATTTTTTTTTACTTCCACTATGTTTTGGGGGAAGTGTTGGATGGTATTCAACTATGTATACTATGATCGATCAAGTGTAAGATATCATTGAAGAAACATTGACAAATTATTTTCAATAATAAAGAATAAGTGGAACTTTTACTTCTTGTGCAGGGGAAACACACTGACAGTTGCATTTTGCTGCTAGAAGCTGGAAGACTGGGCTGTTTGCTCTCTTTTTCTCTCTCGAGGTAGTTTAATGAAATGAAAACAACAATAGCATGACTGTGGTCTGATATAACAAAATGTGATATAGAAAATTTGCTTCTGGGTATTTCATTACTTATTTGGTTGAATAAAAGATGCATGGTGTCAAACATAAGACCTAAATCACCTTGTGTTCAGGTGTCTTCTCTCCTTACTGATCAGCAGCCTATGAGATAGGAAAAAAGCTGTGAGAGATATCTGCTAAAAATTATCTGTGGCAGAAGTCTATTTTGCCTGGTGGATTTGCACAACTGTTTAGTAACACTTTCAAGCATTTCCCTTTCCTTATGCAGAGCTTCCTTCAAAGATCTGGCATAGCATTGTTTTTACTTTACTGCAAAGGACAAACCTCTAGTGATTTGAAGCTGCTGACATCTTCTTTTAGCAGCCCTGTGATGGTGATTATTTTGCAGCACAAAAAGAGTCTGTATTCATTATAATTTATACTAAAGGCTGCATCATTGTCTGTGGATTTATATCAGAATTTAAAAATTCAAACTGCTCATAGGAAAAGCATTTCATGGATTTAATATACCATATTTATAAAAGAAAAATCTTGGCAGTTTAGAGCAACTGGATGTTTTTTATCCACTTTTATAGAAAACCAATAGAATTGCCTCCCTAGGGAAGGTGAAAAGATTAGAGGACAGAGGAAAAGAAACCTATCAAGGATGCCTTTTCAGCATCAGAACTCACACCGTGTTTTTTCATAGTACTTGTACCCCAAAAGCATAATAAAATTTAAAACAAATATTAAAAATCCTATATTTTAATTGAATTATATTTATAATCTCTGCCTTCATCAACAGTAACCAATACTTCATGTCATGAAAACTAAAAAAAATTAAAAATTAAAATAAGAATGTTCCTATCACCTGAGGATGACATCAGTGGCTGGTGGTCTGAAAAATATCATCTTCCTACATAAAATTTAATATTGTTTTAAATTGGTTACCCATGTTAGTCTTTGTTTGGTATATAAGTATGAAGTCAAACGTCTTATATAAACAGAGCATTCAAAAAGAGAAATGCTATAAAAAGACAAGAGATTACTCTGTTGTGCTGAGACATTTCTTAACTACCAATATATGCTTTGTTGAATATGGGATAGGAATAGATCCCTCACCTCCTTATGATGTGAACAGGCTGAAATATCTGTTAGTGTAAATAAAGATATGACCTCTATTTTTAAAATTTACATAGTATTATTGAATGAGGAGGTCATTTCCATGGTGTTTTTTCAAAAATAAATATAAGCTGATAGATGTCATCAAAACTTTTAAAACAAATTAGTATTTATTATAAAGCTATTGAAACTATGTCTGTATAGTATTTGCTAAAGGTAAACAAAGCAGCACTTTGTTCCAATACTATGATTACTAAATGTTTCTCAGAAATTAATTAAAAGTAAGCTTCTGGTAAATATTAGAAAGGGAAATTACAACTATATTGAGTCTTACATGTAGGCTTTAAATTCTACAGATTTCTAATCCAAAACGCTTCACCCAGCCTGGCAGCACAGTAAAGAATTCCAGATATCCTATGCTTTTATAACAAATGCTTACAGACCATCTGCTCATCTGTAATGTTCTCCATTTTGCTTTCTTCCCCTTCTCTTCTGCATCTCAGGTGTTTGTACAATTCAAAAAACTAGAAAGCAAAACATGAGAATTTTGAAATAGGAGACAAAAGAAAAAGACATATCTTTACGTGTTTCTGAAAAAGGTTATTGTAGTTCTAACACAGCAAACATGGCTGCAATAGTCTGAGTATCAGCTGGGCAAATGAAGATAAATCAAACATGTTTTGATCTGTCCAAACTCTCAATTTTATTTAATATTTTGACATTTTCTGACACAAACTAAATATTGTTATCATTCCTTAATCTGATGAGTTCTTTTAGGCTTGTGTGTTTTCTGTTTCTAATAAAACAATATGCTGATGGTGGAATATGTATGTCTCTAGATAAGTTGGAAAACAATGAAGTGCAAATAAAGACTTCCTGCTCCACCAGCATGTAACATACCAAGCAACAAGTGGCATTCACTTCACTACTGGCTTTAACTGTATCTTATAAAACAAGAAGTTTAGAAGACATTTTTGTGAGATTCATGAAGGCATGATTCTGTGGCTTGTAATTCTTCACTCTTTCTTTCTGCTCCTTTTTATTTTTGGTGGTGTTTTTTTCTGATAGAATTATCGCAGAATCACAGAGTGGCTGATACTGACCAGCACTTCTCCACATTGTCTAGACACAACCAGGAAGGTTTCACTGTCTCTAAGGACAGGAATACTACAGCCTCTTGAGGAAATCCCTTTCATTGTTTGATAAACCTCACAATAAAATCCCTTTTTCTTCTGTTTAGAATTATTTTCACATATGTCAGTTTGTGTCCCCTGCCTCTTGTCTTGTCTCTGGACACCACCAAGAAGTTTGATTCTTTCTTCTTAACACACTCCCCTAAGCATGTATACACCTGAAGAAGAGCCTCCTGAGCTCTTCTGTAGGATGTACACTCACAGCTCTCCTAGCCTCCCACCAGGTGACAGGTGTTCTGGTCACTCTATCATCTTCATTGTTCCCCAGGGGACTCTCTCTCTCTCTGGGGTGCCACTAAATTGTGATAGTGAAGGAGAAGGGGAGAATTACCTCCTTCAACCTGCTGGCCATATTTTTTTGTTGCATAACTGTGAGGTTGGCTTTCTGTTCTGTGAGCACACATTGCCAGCTCTTGTCCAGCCTCTCATCCACCAGCACTCCCAAGTCCTTCTTGGCAGGGTTGTTCATAATCTATTAATCCTCCAGCCTGAATTTCTTCTCAGAATTTCCTCAACCAGGTGCACTTGGTCTTCTTGAACCTCATGATGTTGCCATGTCCCACTTCTTGCTGGGTCTTTCTGGATGCTTGTCTGGTCCCTCAAGACAACCACACCACTCAACTTGAATTTGCTGAGAGTTTCAGCCAATCTATGTCATTGATTCTCACCCACTGAACAGTCTATCCATCAAATGCATATCTCTTCAATTTAAGAGAGAAAGATCTCGTGGGGGACCATTTCAAAGGTTTTACAAAAATCCAGATAAATGACATCCATAGTTCTTGAATCACCTCCCTGTCCTCCATGTGCCTTGGCACTGCTTCTAGGAGCATCTGTTCCATGATCTTCTCAGGCACAGAGGGCAGCAGTTCTCAGGGCTCACCCTTCTACCCATTTTAAAGATGGGTAAAGTTTTTCCTTTTTTTTGTAGTCACCTGGAACATCACCTGACTGCCATGAGTTTTCAAATATCTTGGAGAGTGGCTTGGCAACTACATCAGCCAGTTCCCTCATGATTCTGGAATGTATCTCACTAAGTTTTATAGACTTATTTATGTTCAGGTTCTTCAATTGGCCATGAACCTGATCTGTCCTACAGTGGGAGAACCTTTGCTCCACCAGTCCTGTTCTGAGGTTCATTCACACTAGAGTTGTGGGAAGAGAGGTTGCCATTGCAGAATGAAGCAAAAAATTCATTAAGTACCTCGGACTTCTACTAGACTGTTTTTACCAGTTTGCCTGCCTTGCTCATAAGGAAGGTCCGCTTTCTTTAACCTTCCTTTCCTGGTTGACACAGCTGTTATTCTTTGCATTCCTTGTCAAGTTCAGCTACAGCTTCATCCTGGTCTTCTTCACCCCACAAGTACCCAACCACACTCTTCTCAATGTACCTGTCCCTACTTCCACTGCCTGTGCCTTCACTTATTTCCCTTTAGTTTGACCAGCAGGTTTATCCATGTCTGTCTTGTTCAAGGCAGCCTAGCACTGAACACTGCACCCAGATGTGTGTCATTTGAGCTGAGTACTGGGAAAGGATTGCCTCTTTTGATCTGCTTTCAGTGATCTTCCTAATGTGTCAGGATGGTGCTGTCCCTCCTTGGTGCAAGGGCATAATGCTGACTCATGGTCAACTTACTGTTCACAAGACCAAAGGGTCTTTCTCTGCATAACTGTACACGAGCTGATGGGCCACCAGCATGTATTGATGCATGGGTTTATTTCTCCTCAACTGCAAGGTGTGTCCCTTTCTTTTGTTGAGTTTAGTGAGGTTTCAGCCCATTTTCCTAACCTTTCCAGATTTCTCTCAGATGCAGTGCACACATCTGGTATGTCATCTGCTCCTTCCAATTTGGTTTGTTCCATGAGATTGTCGTCTCTTTCTAATATAATCAGTAACTTCATCTCAGTGAGTGTTGTGCTACTTCTTACAAAACTTTGTTGTACTGCATATGTCAGCTTCTACCTAAATATGCGAGCTTGTGTTTTCATTTATGGCTATTATCGCTTTGTCTGTCTCATTACACAAAGGCATTAAATGGCTTCTGCTAGTTTACACTGACAGAAAGTTGTTATGCTACCAACTCTGATGGAATTGAATCCAGCTCATTCTAAATCAGAATCCACTATTTTGCTGCAGCATTTTAAAATTCACTTGTATCTTCTGCACAAGTCTGTTGAGAATGACACTAAAAATCTTGGCTTTAAATTTGCTTCCATTGAAATTAACAAGCATCTTACCATTAATTCCACTGGAACAACTAAGCCAATGGTAAGGGCTCAGAAAAAATCCTGCCATATGCAATTTTTAAATATTCATAATTGAGATAAAGAGAAAGGTATTTTCTCTTAAAGACTGTGTTAGTGCTTTTTTTTTTTCCAGTGGAGCCTTTATGTGCCCAAATATTTAGCATTAAAACAGAAAGCTTTGCATTGTTCTAGGATTTCCCAGAATATAAGCATTTGTTTTGCTTTTTTTAATACTTAAGAACAGAAAAGACCTTTACATTTTTTTTTTCAAAGAGAATAAGCACAAAGTCTCGGACCAGAAGTTTTAGATAAAATGTGATGTGGAATTCAAGCATGAAAGTGCAATTTATGCTTTTGTATGACACATAATTGTACATACTGGGAACGCATTCAAGATACAGTTGTTATTTCCTTCTCTATCCCAGACTTTTAGAGGAAATTTTATCATCTATCATGTCTTAAGACTACCATTACCAATACCCAATTACACAAACAGCATTTATAAAGTAATATAATATTAATTTCTAATATAATATAATAAAAGAAATTTTTTATAATAAACTATAAGCAGTGTTTATCAATTTCTAATGTTTTATTCCATGTTACTTTTACACTTGAAACAAGAACTATAAATTAATTTTTAAACCTTTTCCTTAAAAACATTTGTTGTAAGAATATATTTACTTTCAGCATATGAACACCTCTGCAATTCTTCAGTATCAGAAAACCTTAGCTTATATTTTGACAATATGATCTGATCAACTTGTTGACAGGAAAACAGTAAAATTTTCAGTCCTTTTATTCTCCTATGTCTTGGGGATCTGCCTTATTTTCCTAGAGAAATAGGGGGAACAACAAACACTCATTCAACAGATAATTCACAGGCATTAAAAGAAACACAAAAACCCACATTTACTGAACTATAAATTTAATAGAATTTTAGTTTATGGAGTATTAAATAAGTACCCTGGGGATGGAGATGTGTACCTTACATTCTCAGACTTTGATTTGTAGATTTTTTTTACCCTTGGTCAGGAGAGAAGCAGCAGAGAATGTATTTCTTCAAATCTGTCCTTACTGGTTTTCACTTTATTGCATTGAGTTGTGACAGTTTTACCTATCTTTGAATGTCACTACAGGTTAATCAGTGTCCAAACAGAGAGTAATGGCAGTAGCTACATTCCTCTTGTCCAGCCTCTGCCAAAGTCTTAGGGATAAAGATCACCCTTTGCTGATTTCTTCTTACTGTTTTGAGGAACATGCATTTATCTTGAAGCTGAGTTAAAGTACTCTTTACTACTATAATAAGAAATTTCAGTGAGGAGACTTTGTTCCATATGCTGTGTTTTAGGACCAGTGCTTGCAGTCATTATTAACTTATATGTTTCTTAACACTCAGCCAAAATAAACTCCCATTTTGTTTCTTGTAACAGGTAGTTTAAACTGGTACAATCTGTTTACAGAAAGTATTGCTAGCTTTTCCCATGTGTTAAAGGGGCAGAAAACAGCTGCAATGTACCCTTAGTGATTTTAAAGCAATGTTTCTCTATAGTTTTTCAAGTAATGAAGAGAAAATCACTAGATCAAACTTGCATTTCTATGATCTTGCAGAATTATTCAATATTTTTGCTTTCTTCATTTTTTGCCTCTGCATATCTCAGTGCTTTAATTTTGCTGCCACTTACAAGTATGCAATTGACTGATAAAAGGGATGAAAGAATGTGATGAAGTGGTCAAGTGCCTTTATGCCTTTATATCAGCAGCTTTTCCAAATGATTTGCTAAAAAAAGTGTGGCAGCGTATGTGGCAAAAGCCACAGCCCCACAGGCTCAAGACTGGTGGGCACAGTCTGAGGTTGCCACAGTCTGAGGCATTCGCCCTGCTCAGGGTGAGTTTTTGGTTCACCCCCAGCATCCCTTGTACCTTAGTTTACATATTTTGGTTGGTTGCTACATTACCTAATGTTCTGTATAAGGTTATGTTCTGGAAATTTCATTACAGTTTGGTTCTCTATTGGTTATATGTTAATCCTTGTACCCCCATTGGTTACTTTCCCCTGCTTGTATCCCCATAAATCCCCTGCTGTCCCTAAAACCTTGCCTTTGGTAGCTGAAGCCTTCAGCTCTTCCAGACCCCTGCGCTGCCTCTCCTGGACCCCGGACCCTCTCCTACCTTCCCTGCTGCTTCTCCCGGGAAATAAAAGAGCTGGCAAGTACTCCAAGGCCCTTCCCTCGGGTCTTTGTCTTTGCCTGTGCCTGCACCATCAGCCCCGGGCTCTCTCTATCACAGCAGAGGAGCCAGCACTATCGAGCTGCCGGACGACGCCCTGTGTCTGGGGAAACTGCAAGCAGCAGCCCCCGGGAAACCAGGGTCACTCCCAGAATAATGCTGAGCGGCCTCGCGCAGGCCCCCGGAGCCAGCGTTAAAAAAGTTCTACAGCAAGCATAGTGACTTGAAGAGAATATATAATCTACATTTACATGTTTACTTGCATTTTAAGCAGTTTTGCATTTTGTAGAAGTAACATCAAGATTTGTTTTATTTCCTTTCATTTTCACTACTTTCCATGCTGCCCCTTTCTTCTTTTCACACTCCTGAAATAAGAAAGATGAACAAATATATTTGTTGTGTTTGGTTGATTAAGACACAACATTTGGATGTACAGGGAGTGATAATTTAGATGCCTTTGTGTAAACTGGAAAATAACAAGTTCTTTCTTCAGAATTCATTAAACACCTCAGACTCTTTTAAATGCAGAGCCAATTTTTTCACTTTTATATTTTTATGCTATGTTGATAGTTGTGTCAAATGAAACTTTAGCAAAACAACAAAAATATATATTTTAAACTCTAGTTATAAAGAAAAAATGTTTGGAAAAATCTAGCAGATTGTGTGAATTTGACAATGTTCTTTTTTATTGTTTATGAGTAAGTATCCACACAAAGTGGATATATATTAGTTATCAGGACATTAAAGCATGGCCTATGCCAAAAGCTAGTGTGACAGAAGAGTGCAGCGTAGATTGTACTGTATGGATGGTAAGTACCATCACTACCAGAGATGTGCAAAGGGTCATATAGAAGAGAAAGATTCACCACAGATTCAGACAAAAAGAGATGCAAACAATAAATGGCAGACATTTTTGGCTATACTGCAGAATGACATGCATTCCACACTAAGTACACACCACAGTTGACAAGTCAGTGGTAGACTTTTTTTTCATATAGGTTTAATTGCATTCAATTTTTTTAAGCGATTGGCTATCAGATGGCAGGCGACATAAACCAATTCAGGACGATTTAATTATCTCCCGTTACTTGGGTGAACTTTTCTTCTAAAATGCTGCAAAATCTTGCCTTGTGAATTTTATATTAAATGACGAGCTCTGTTTCTATCACCAATTTGTCAATGTTGTTTTATATGTATGTACACTGTTCACTTGCTTTTAAACATCCTTTATACTGAGGTTTAGGTTTCAGTGGCTGGCTGAGTCATTCTAAGACCTCTTCAGTGGAAGGTTGTCTTATACTGGTGCTGTTTGTGGCTTGGTAAGTCTAGTATTTTCTCTGTCTGGACTCTGCTACTATCCGTTAGCCTACAAAGATCAGTAACTCCTCAGAATACTATACTAGAAAAGACAAAACCCACTTCTTTTTTGTGCTGAACAGACTCAATAGTATATATACAAATACTATAATCAGAACAAGCAGGAGACTGTCATGAGTAGAGAAGATGACTAATTTTCCCTAAAAAGGGAAAATTAATACTTAGCTCTTAAGTGATAAGAAACAGATTCATGTACCTGAACACAGCTGACAAAACTGACTAAAATTTGTGTGAGCAGAAAGGAGAACACCTTACACATCCTAGAGAAAGCATCCTTTAGAGTAGAAAACCAGTATCACATGACTGAACAGAAGTGGGTTACATATAATGTATCTGTGTGACTGATGACATTCATTTTTTCTTCTTTACTACTTTCCACTGAAATCAGATTTAAAAAGTAATAGTTTTATAAGTATAATATTTAATTTCCAAATATAGAGATTACGTACCTGAACCACAAGTGTACTTTTTTCCAACCGGTCAGGACAGGAAACAAAAATCCTTATTCAATATTTATCTAAGTTTATCCACATGGGTGTAATTTCACCCTTTTATCTGGAAAAAGTTTAGAATGTATTAGAAATGTTTGGTACTGATTATAAGAATAGCATACTGCATATCAAGTGTTCCACAGAACAAACATAATTCTACTATTCTTTACCTCATCATATGCTTCATTTTTTAGTAAGGAAGTTCAGTGATTGCAAGGAGACTATATATTGTCATGAGGTCAAAGAAAAGATATTTTAGGAATGACCCCCAATAATTTATTATAGTTTAATAACACTGTCAGTGGGAAATCTGCCAACATGAGTATCCCATGAATATCACTTAAATTAAGTAATTTCGCAGAAAAAGAAAATACTTGTGTAGTTCTACACATCCTGTTCTAACACTCCCACTTGGTCTGTTCTAATTTTGTCAAGAGATTGATATTGGAAAAGGATGTGCCGTTCCCTGAAGCAAACACGAAGAACAACAACAACAACAACAAAATTAAATGATGAGCAACTATTTTTTGAGTCAGCTGAAAAACCATGCATACCACAGGTAGACCTTGAAAATTAGATTCAAAATGTCTTAACAGCTATATGATGTAAAAATAGTTTGGCACTATGCACTTTTCTCATGGAAGCGGATAGGTTTTGCTGAAGTGTTTATGTTTCAACAAATATTTTCAGTAGTAATAGTCTTCAGATTTGTGCTGGTTTTACTTCAAGACTGCTACCTGCTGTGAAATAGCCTGATGAATATGGATGGCATATTTGAAATTACGATTCTGAATCAGAGATTAAGCTTCATTAGTCTATTTGATATATCAGATGGCCAGGTATTACACATTCCTTTAAAATCTTTTAAAGTACTCTTTTTGTTATTGTTGGTTTTTTTGTTTTGTTTTGAAATGAAACACAAACTATTTTGTAAGCTTAGACTGTTTTATTGAAGGAAATTATGTTTCACATTTGTTTCAGGGAAAAATGATTACAAAACTCTACTACTATACTAATAAAAAAGGCCCACCAACCCAAATAAAACTGCCAAACCACTCCAAATCCTGGTCTAATATAAAAATCAGCAGCTAATTCTATGATGTAAAATTATTACTGCTAAGGTGTAGAGATAAATGAGAGAAAGAATGCTTTGAATAATATACAGAAAGCATACACAAATATGCTGAAAGTGTGTTAAGCCAGAGAATGAAATAGAAAACCAGACACAAAAACATCAAAGAATGATGAGATGCTAGAACAGCAGTAAACCGTGCTAAAGATGTGAGTAGGAACAAATAACCTGGTACCAGGTGCAATGCAATGGGCCAAAGCAAGACTAGGACATCCAGAATGAGACTATGAGAAATAACTGAAATACCAGTAATGCATCAGTATGCTCTGCATGCGTATGTACAACATATTCTAGATGTACAGTTTCTGGAATCTGTATTGTTAAACAGTTAATCTCTGTAGATGTTGCTCTCTTGCAGATGTAAATCAAAACTAAATCTCTTAGTGGCTTCTATGACATGGAACTTTGGGGCGTTTTTTGCATATTTAAATGTTATCAAGTTTCTGTAAGTGAAGTATATTGATGTATGTGCCAGAAACAAGATTAAATAAACTAAAGGAATCTCTGCAGAGGTTTATACAGCATTCAGTTGTTTGGGTTTTCTTTCACTTTACACTTGTTCATATGCCTATAGTAATATAAAAAAAATAAAAATCAAGAACTCCAACACTGAAATGACTTTAGCTAATCTCTGCATAGCTCCATAAAAGTTGGCAGGAATCCATCAGAAATGGTCTGAACACCTGTGCCATATGGGCACAGAAAGGCTGCTGTGGACCATATGTTGGGAAAATGGCCCAGAAAGGATTACCAGTCATTGGATAGGCAGCATGAAGAGCTATGCAAGAAGAATATCTATCAACTACAGTCATGCAACCCAGAATTATCAGCATTTGAGCTAACTGCTGAACGAGCTGATAATCCCAGTAAGGAACAAAGGCCAGTCTAGTCAAATATGTCTGTCTAGCCAATGTGTTTGAGTATATAATTCATAGACTTTAATTGTGACATATCAGTGCAGTAAATGTAATTTATAAATAATAACTTTTAAACAAAAATCAACTATATATTAATTAAATAACCAACAATGTCCCTATGAATTATTCAAACTATAAAATATTGACATTATTACTCAGGGAGGAGAGAAGGGATGAAGACAATGCTGAAATAAGAAAGGTAGACAATTCTGATGCAAAGACTGCAAGCCCATATGCAATCTTTGAAAATGTAAGCAGTCAATTCTATGCAAATGAAAATGTAAGATCCACTTCTTTCATCTAAATACAGTGTATTCTTTGACATAGTTTATTTGCCAAGTATTCAGTACAGAATGCTGTAGAATTCTATTAAATAAAAAGGATAATTCATAAGTATTGTCACATGATAATCATTTAGAAAGTAAAGTCGTGTTTCAAGCAAAACTCAATAAAGACACGCAATTATGATCTTATATTGTTCATATTTTCCTATATTTTTAAAAGTAGAAATTAATTTTTTGCTTTTATTTTGTAGTTCAGTAGCTGTATTGCTACCTGAGTAAACATAGCAATTGCAATGACCTTAGAAAAAGTAATTAGCACAGCACTAATGTAATGGTGTTTTGTGTTTTGGACTTGCTAAATAACTAGTGCCTAATAGAGCATTTCTGGTGTGTTCCATGGCCAAGATTTCTCATACAAAAAACTCATGCTTCTGAATTTATTCTTTAAATGGAACTTTCCTTTGAAGCAATATGTATGGAAAAAACCTAGTTTTTATTGGCACCGAAAATAGTCATGCAAGAGAAGAAAGGATTATATGTCTGCTGACAAGCACTATAAACTGGTTTTAATAAACAAGCATTGTCAATAGTAAAAAGCTTACAGCAAACCAACAGAAAGGTTATAATTTCTTGATCTTCTATATTTATAGGCAGTTTCTTTATTGTCTTATGTTCTTGCCATTTGTTTACCTCTTTTTAACCCTAAATATATCACAATGATGATCATCTATGATGACTTGAATATAATTGACCAAATCTTCAGTTGCCACAAATATGCTTGACAAGAAATGGAGAAATGGTGAACTTTGCAAGGAAAAATGATGACATTCACAGGGGTGTCTTTTGACACTCTTCTGCTATTAATCCACATTAAGTTTACCTTTATCTTGAATATTTCATAGGAAAACAATAGTGGTCTTTTTATTTTTCAAGTATTATACTGTTCCCTTCCTTTCAACCTTTCTCTCTCAATTTTATCACTGTCTGGTAAAGAAAACACCAAAAACCAAAACAAAAAAGTCCATCAAAACATCAGTACCTCCTGAGATGGGAAAATTAACCTGGCTTGTAATGCAAGCGAATGATTGTCTTGAGAAGTTCTGTGGTTGCTCCTGGGTGTGATCAGTTCAGAGAAATGTGAAGTTCTAGTAACAGGAATCTCTTACTTCTGAAGCCAAACCCAGAACAAAGCCTGTCTCCTGACAATCACATGAGTTCTGAGACCAAGATCCAGAAAAAGCAGCTGAATGACCAACTGCCACTGGAGGTTTAAGGAGAATGACACCCTTAAATCAGTCAGGTATTTAGAAGCTTCAGTATTCATTGAGTTTCGTGATCATTGGATGATAGAGCTCTTTCCTTCAGAGACATTAATGAGGAAATGTCTCTTCATTTGCTAAAGAAATAATAATTTAGTTCTCTGCCAATGTGTGGATGATTATGGAGAGAACGGAAACGTATTTGCTTCCATTATGACCACGCCAAAGGAAAAACGTCTGAAAACCCACTCACCTCATGTTATTAAGTAGCAGAAGGAAACTCACTATTAATTTTGAATCACATAAAATAATCATGTCTAATTGGGACCTTATTATTTCATTATTCATCTTGTTTTGTTGGGAGTAATCCAAAATATTAAGTCATAATATATCATCTATCACAGAACACTCTGCTATGTGCTGGCACATCTATTGGTTTCAATGATTTCCTTCCTGTTTTTCATTTGCATACTAGAGACTTTTACTCCAAAATAAGTCACTAAAAAAACACCTCTGCTGTGGACAATAGTGTGTTCTGCATGTGCAGTCAACAAAAATGCCTTTTGCTTTGAACTTTAAGATTGTTTTATATTGTATGAAATTTCCATTAAATTATTCTTAACAGTTGGAAACTGGACTGATTATACTTTTTTTGGTATCCTTTCTTTTTCTAAAATGTTACAGTCACATTTGCAGCCATTACAGTTAACACTTGAAATAAATTATTCCACTTGCTTCTTTATGAAAAGTTATGCTGTCCTTTTCATTTATCTGTGGTTTAGAGTAAGAAGTAAGGGGTTGTTTCAAAACCTTTGACTCCCACCATGGTTTCTGAAATCCTTCCTAGATATTAAAATTAAATCGTCCATTTCTGAGTGGCAGCATTCAGACTCATTTTAAAAATGCTGGCCTATATGTGCTGTAACTCAAGTGATCCTTTTGAAGTCTATTCCTCATCATCACTGAGATCTAATTTCTTAAGAGAAATGTTTACTTATAGCCACTGGTTACAAATTATTTTCTTTGCAGCACATTTTCTTAAGCAGCACAAATGACAAAAAGAGAGTAGGCGCAACAGAAATGCTGAAAAGGACAATAAACACTATTCCAGCATTCACAATGGAAACTGACAATAATCCCCATTAAATACACTCAATAGGAATGCAGAAAGTAGTTTCAGAATTGATATAAAATTGGCAGAGCTTCACTGAAGTCAGTGGAGTTGTGATGAATTACATTACCTAAGAATTTGGTTTCCTGGCTGGGGGCAAGATAAAGTATTTTAAACTTAAAATAATAATGGATGGGTTTTTCACAAAGGACAATAGCTTTTCTATAAAAATGTTCTATAATTTTGTTCTAATACATGCCAACTGAATCAATCGTATGAAATGTTCTAAACTGTAAAACGTTAAACAAGATGCTAAGGTGAAAGTAGAGTAGACAGTTGTAGAGTACAATATAGTTGTACATTGGAAAAGCCTAATGGATGGATTTCTATACCTGAAACATTCTTGGTCAAGGTGATAAATGTTACAAAATGAAAAGAAAGAAACTACAGAACTGGTGGCATTTAGAGGGCAAAAAACTTCAGATCAATTAATCAACACACCATGAAAAATTAAATTCTCAAGTGAGATACAAACGTCTTAGTGATGACAAAATTTGCTGCTGTATCTAGCAATTACATGTTACATTAAGTCATCAAATGCATTCGATATAATTTAAAGCAAAGTTAGCAAAGTTGCCTTTAAATAAATTATAAAGAACCATTATATATGCATCAAATTAATCTTCACGAAATGTCATGTGGAAAAAGATCATATAGCACATTGAAATGTTGTATCAAATATGCCTGTAGGCAGACTTGATTGTTAAAATAATTGCCTGATCTTCCATGGTAACATGAATATTGTGCTGTATCTGAATTTTTACAAAAAATTTAATATGCTTCTGGAAGAACTTTTTAGCTGTCCTTGACTTCTAGTAGTTAAAAAGTTAGTACAAACCTGAGAACTTAGGTACAAATGTCCACTGGAACTATGTTCCTTACTTCTTATCAGTCTTTGCATACTATAGTAAAATATTTCTGATATTTGTCACGTGATGTGGTAGAACTCCAATGCACCAGTCTTTCCAGGGGTGTACTTACTGCAGCACAGACTTTTCCAAGGCCACAGGAGCTTCAAGGTGTTCTAGCACAGACATTTTGAGTTGCACTGGTTCCAATAAGGAGTTTTGCTTGCTCCACAGCCCTTTTAGGGTGTACCTGCTGTGATGTGCATATGACTGTGGTCACAGATGGTTTGAAGTGTACCTGTTCCCACGTGGACATATCCTTCAACTTCACACTGGAGTTCCTGCCTGTTCCATACAGCAGCACACAGAAAGAAGTAAAGCCCTAGTCATCTGCCAATCTAAGTATCAACTTATTAAAATGATGCCAGTAAAAGCAGAGCAGATGTCAAGGACTACAGCAAACAGCAAAATCAAAAAGGCTTCTGTGGAGAATAATTCTTGGGGGTATGAAGAATGTGATTTTTTACAAGAGCGAGGCCATTTGAGCAAATCCCCAAAAGCTAATTCCTATTTCGAATCCCCAAAAGCTTAGAGACAGAAAAACACAGTCAGGGATGCAAGAGCTTGGGAAAAGAGTCTGGGAAAGGAGAAAATAAAGATGCATGGTAAAACAACTACAGATGAGAAAAGAAGAAACAATGATACATGGTAAAACAACTATGGATGGGAAAAGAGGATGAAGGAAGAAGAGATAGATAGCATTGTGATGACCATTATGATGATTATTGCATTATATTGAGCATTGTTCTACACGAATAGAGTTTTTTAATAATTTTTTATAACTCAGCTTATATGCACAATTTTGCTGTTAACCAATCATGTTTGCTAAAAGAAAGTATGACAACTGTAACAGAGTATAAAAGAGCTAACGAAAAATAAAATAAAGGGCTTCACTTGATCATATTGATCTGGCGTGATGACCCATGATCTCCCACAGGCTTCAATATACAGTCAAGTAAGCAAGCCCCATGGGAAGCAAAAGAACCTTTCAGCTGCTAGCCAAACAGTTATAAATCTGGACTAGCTCACTCCAGTCAAATCTGTTATCTCTAACCCACCAGCCCTATGCTGGGTTCCTAAAAAGGGCTACTGTTATTTCAGCCCCATTGAGAGCTAAGCACCACACAGATGCTCACTTACTATCTCGTAGCAAATTGGGATGGAGAACTGAAAGTGAGAAAACCCATGAGTTGAGGTAAAACAGATTTAATAGGTAAAGTAAAAGTTGCAGAGCAAAGTAAGGAATTCTTTCACCACTTCTCATGGCCAGGGAGGTGTTCAGCCATTCCCAGGAAAGCAGGGTTGCATTGTGTGTTAACAAACATTGTTGCTAAGACAAACACTATCACTCGAATTGTGCCCCTTTTTCTTCTTCTCCCTTAGCTTTACATACTCAACCTGATGCCATATGTCATAGAATAAATAGTCTTTGGGTCAATCTGATCAGCTGTCCTGAGTCTGTCCCCTCCCATCCTCCTGTGCACTGCCAGCCTCCTCACTTGCAGGGAAGCATGAGAAACAGGCTTGATGCTGTGTGTGAGCTGTTCAGCAGTAACAAAACTTGACTATGTTATAAACACAATTTGCATCAAAAATCTAAAACACAGCACCATGGGAGCTACTAGGAAGAAAATTATCTGTATCCTACCCAAAACCAGTAAAAGAAAGAATAGTAATGACAGCTAAGGTACCATGGATTGACAATATATATTCCACAATGACCAATTAAACAGAATTTTTATTCAATGGTTTTCCCCTACTTTGTTCCCCTTCATTCATCACTTCCTTCCTGATGCTGTGTTTATTTCAATTTTACTGTTACTGCTCAACATAATTGTCCTTCCTGCCTCCCATTCATGCCCTGTAAACTTATCTGTGCACTGTGCATAATGGATGTCAGGAAAAGAAGACCTCTCCTGCTTTTCCTACCAAAGAAGAATTTGATTTCAAGTTTAAATATCCTGTGGATCTCCTCATGATATCAATGAGTGTACCTGTTGCAGGCTTGGATGTGATTAAAAGTAAGAAATTTTAATTGTTTCTTAAAGATGAAGTAAATAGAACAACTACCTCCTATTCTTTCATCTCAGTTTGAAGGTAATTCCTCAATTAATGTAGCAATAAAGTCTTGGAAATTCTTGGAAAATTTTCTCGCAAAAATCAGGATGGCAGTGGTGGCTTGCTGAAAGAATTTACCCAATGGCACCTTTAGTGTTCCATATTTGTCTAATTTAGGGTTTATATCCCATATATATATATTTAATACCTTCGGGTTGCATTAATGAATATGAAGTTTGAGGGCTTGTGACCTTATTTGTATGGTTAAATGAATAAGCTCGTTGGGACGTCTACACTTTCATTTCCATGTGAAAGAAATTAATGAGTCCTTTATCTCCTCTGACCTACTTTCTTGCTCATCATTGATACTCATGGTATCATGATACTCAAACACTTTCAGTTTACTTCCTTCTCTTTAATTGTTTTATCCTATATATATATGTTACTAACATCTTTAGTAATAGATTGCCCTGCTTCTATTTTATAGATTTAATTTCTTCCTTAAGATTTATTTTACTGTTTTAACTTTTAAACTTTCTTTCCTCACTTAGGACTCATAAATAAACTTAAGAATCTCACTATTTTTTTTTAAATAGCTCCCCAGAAAGCTGGATTTGCTTCTCTTTTTTTTTTCCCCTTCAGATCAAGATGCTGCTTTGTTTTCAACTTTTGTGCATGCTCAAAAACATTTTCTGTGAAACTCTGAGAATTAAAGTAATTAAGGAGCATTTCCAGCTGGAGGAGAGACTATTATTATCAATGTCAAATCTCAGCTGATCACATTGGCAGTTGATCATGTTACTGAAGAAGGGAGTGAACTAAGACTGGAATATTCACATGTGGGATCAATATTTTCTGAGAAGTCTTTGAGGTAGAAGACTTGTTCGTTAAATTGTCTCCTCGTTAGAATCAAATAAAAGTAGCAGGAAAAAGTGTACCTGACTAAGCTGGAGTTCAGGCTTCACAGTGCTGTGCTTTGCATTGGTAATTGGAAGAATGTAAAAGCCACACCAGTGTTTTGGCTACTGCTGAGCAATACTGGAGCAGCATCAGCTCTGACTGTCCAATATTCTATCTCCCCATCAGTAGGCAGAGGTTCGGCAAGATCTTGGGAGGAGACACAACTAGAAGAGCTGACCAAGTTGACCAAAAGGATATTCCATAGCACATTATATCTACTCAACTGTAAAAAACTAAGAGGAAGGAGTGGGTTTTGTGGGGAAAGGAATTGAGGACTGCATCTGTTACTGACATATACCTTCTAATGGAACCAATATGCGTACTCAAGTTCTACTTCACAAGAAGTGGAAGGACAGCAGCTACTAATAGGAAGTAGAGAATAAACATTTTGTTTTCCTTTGTCTCTGCACACAGCCTTTGTTTTTGCTTTATTTAACTGACTTTATCTTCATCCATTGGCTTTTTCCATTTTATTTCTTCCCTGACTGTCCGGCTGAGTGGCTTGGTGGACATATGCCATTCAGTCAACTTACCACAGTATGTCAGGAAATGCAGACGTTAATTTATGAACAAAAAATTTAGCATTGCAAGGACTGCAAGGACAATACAATGTGTCATTTTTTTTCCATGCACTATTAGAAGCTACCTGTTTAGGTTTCATTCCAGAATAGTTTAGTGGGTGATGAGGCAGGAGACAAAGAGAACTCAGTTTGTTTTTTAGAGAAAGGACAAGCCTGTATATCTGACAGTCAGAAAAAATATGGGTTTGGATACAAATGAGTGGATTTGATATGAATTCAGCAAAGGAAGTAAACACAGAAAAGCAGGAGATCACTTTAGAGTTGGTATTCTCCCCTTCCTCGGTCTCTGCCATGCTTGAAGTGTAACAGAAAGAAGTTTGAAAGAGTGTCAGTTTATCCTTTTCCCTCACGCACATCTCATCAAGTCATAGAGGAATGGGCAAAAAACATTAAGAAGGTGACATAATGGAAATGGAATGATAAATACAGATGCTGTTATATCCAAAGGGTAAATGAGAATAGATACAGCTAGAAAGAGAAGGAAAGAGGCAGACCTCATATGAAATAGTCAGTGATGGTTTAGGGGTTGTAAACTTTGTTACTTAAACTGGAAATTAGAGCACCTTAACAGAACAGATAATCTTTGTGAGGCCCTTAAGTATCCACCAAGCGGGCTGCAGTATGACAGTAAGACAGGCTAGCCAGCATAGCTTCCACAAGACATCTGGTTGTGACAACGGGTAGATGAATTTGACTGTACAATCTGTGTTGTTGCTTCTGTACTGCTTCCAGTATTAGAGCTAACATGTATGACTACCTTGAATGTGTGTGTAATTTACTGGAACCTGAAAAGGAGACTTTGAAAGCATACACATGGGGAACAATGGCAATTGTTTAATTCAAAACATAACACAAGTTGAACAATGGCAATTGTTTAATTCAAAACATAACACAAGCTGAGAAAAGACAATCTTCACTTATTACAATTGCACAGCCCCTGGCGATCATTCACTGCAACTAGGACAGCAGACATATTAGGATAAAATAGGCATTATCATAACACTGACACCTTTCTTATGATCCTTTACACTGATTTGAATGTTTCACAATTTTAGTATGAACGATGTGAATAGTTTGCACATCTCCTTAATATAGAAGCATTCAGTAAAATGAAACGGCTAAGATCACTGTATATGTGAAAGCATTCTTACTCTTTACACTATTGAAAGCCTGAGATGCCATGGTCCTATTACTCCCTAAACTAAGACAGGTGTTCTAAAAATACTTTTCTAGGTCACATACTCTAGATGAGACCCTTATTGTATGAATTTTTCAAGTTTAAAATACTGAAAAAGCAGAAGAAAGATTATGATGCAATTAAACTTGTTAGAGATCTAGGAAAGAGATACAGAATGAAATATATGTAATTGTTATCATAGAGCATATAGACATATCCTACTTATGACTTCTTCAAGAAAAAATTATAAATTTGCGTCTTACTCATACTCCAGTTTTAAAAGACAAAGCTTTAAAAAATTACAGTTTGGGAAGCACACACAATTGAAGAGATGATTCATTTCAATAATGGTCAATTTCTTAAGTAATAATTCGTTACCTTTTCACTCTGAGTTCTGAGTATCATTAAAGTAAACACCTGTGACAGACATGTTAAGGTAATTTACACTTGCACACTAAACCTAATCCATTTGGGACATTCCTGATAGAGTCTTTTCAGACCTGATACTGTATGAATATCTAACATGTTCTCTTTGATTTTACTTGTTTTTCCTCACACAGTAACCTGGACTGTCTGGGTTTCTGCTACCACTAAGTGACAGAGAAACACTAAGACATATCATCAGACATATATAATATTCGTCTGAATATTAGTGAGGTACTAAGAAACCTATACATATAAACTACAACAGAGCTGTGGAATTCTGAAAGTACTGGGAAGCAACACATAATAACGTGGCTGTCAGAAACCAAATAATTAGCAAAGCCGGTTAGGTTTCTGATATTTGGCAAACAAAAGTTTTTCTAGATGTTTCTGAGCTGAAGCTTTTGTCTCCACAACCCCTCATCCTTCATATATCTGCTTTCATTGAAATTTACGTTGAAAAATTCAGATTGTAAAAAGACTATTGTACAAGTTTAGAACCTCTTTGTGAGTCTTCATTTATTTTTGTTGGTTTGCTTTAAGGCAAGTATCAGAGATCAGTTTAAATAACACCTAAAGCTAATCAAGTAAAACTACAGTAAACATGACTTAAATGCAGCCACTGTTAGATCACAGAATGCCAAGTAATAATGTGTTAAGAGTTTCTTCATGCTAAGCCCCATCCATGTCCCACAGAGTTAGTGAAGAGATTTCAAATGATCCCTCTATTCTTCTGTTGTGAGGAAATATTATGATTTCTAAAAAATGAATTAATATCATTAATGAAAATTCATGCAGCAGTGGTATATGCGACCAAAAGTGCTGGCATGGTTTCATTTCAGAGATGGCATTTGTATAAGTACATCCTAATTCTTCAATAAATATCAAATTAGTTATGAAGAATTTGAAAAAATGAGCCATCATCACCTAACAAAAGGAGCTGAGAACTCAAATTTAATTTATATAGCTGAGACCTAATAATGAAGTAGTGGTGTCATACTATTGAATTCTTATATAACACTTGACATGGAGCACTGGCACTACCTGTGAAATATCTGACTTGTCATTTGGAAAGCCAAATTAGTAATTCAACACTTGTTGCCTATTTTTTATTTTATTTTCTCTAATTTTAACCCAGTTTTTAAAAGGAGGGGTTATCATCTCTTCTTTGTTGCTGATAATTTGTACATAGATCTTAACAATATTTTTTGACAATCAAAAACTTAATAATTTATTTTCTGAAGTCATTACTTGCAAATATGTGTCAAGACTTATATTTTCATCTGGATGAGTTGTATACAAGGAATCCGTTAAGAGCAATGCAGAAATCCAATAAGCAAAATTAGTCTTCTCTGTACCACTTTCTGCAATTAAATCAGGCACACTAGGAAGATGAGTTTAGCCCTTTAATGTGATTATTGCCCATATATTACAAGAAGAATGCAGACTTTAAAAAGCCAGCTCAGCAGCATTTTCACCAATCTTACTCACACACACACACAAACACACACACATATGAACAAAACAAGCAGTTAAAAATACAAGCAAATAAGCAAAGTCAATACATTTCAGATTTACTCCAGTCGCACATTATCAAGTACAGGCTTGACTGATCTGTAGATTTAGAAATAGTTTGTGAAACTTCATTATAGAAACAGAATATTGGATTTTTACCTCTTTTTCAATAAACATGACAATCTTTTCCCCTTTTCAAAGCTTTTGCATTCTGGGGTGAGGGAGGGGAAGAGAAGTAGTTACAAATAAAAAAAATATTTAAGTGAATCAATTTGAAATTTTATTTAAATGGGAATTAATAGTAGCTGCAAACTCTAGACCTGAATATTCTGTTTCTCATAGCGTCACAGGTAAAATAGAGTGCCACAGAAGCAAGACCATGCAACATATCAAATATTTTAATGCAGAATCATATTTTACTCACTTACATGTATTAGAAATTGTCTACATTGTTATTTAAGTCAGGGTACTTTTTTGAGTAACTGATTTAACATTGAAGTTAGGCTACATTGTCATGTCATCAAATTTCAGCAAGGAAGCATTCTCAATGTAATGAATGCACATTCATTCAAGATGAGGATGAGAAATGGCAAAAAAAATTATGCCTTATGATATTACTGCACTGAGGGAGAAGAGTAGGACTCTGATACTATTTCATCAGAAACTTGGCAATATCTTACTGCTGATAATCCTGCAGTGAGCGTGCAAATATCTGAGGCAGAACTTAAAATGTATAAAAGGTACAATTAGGTAGAGGAAGAGCAAAAGTATACAAAATCAGATGCAGCAAACTTTTATGATTTTTTTTTTAATTTCTTTTTGCCAGGAATCAACAGATCTTTGCTAAGACAAAAGAAACACCCCTTCAAAAAAAAAAAAAAAAAAAAAAAAAAAAAAAAAAAAACCCCAAAAAAAAAAAAAAAAAAAAAAAAAAAAAAAAAAGAAAAAGAAGAAAGAACACACTTTTAGCACATTGGGTAGATTTTAACAAAGTGGTTCAATTCCAACTTCTGCCATGAGATGACTGACATGAAATCAATAAATGGTGAAAAAATGCACCTGGTGTTCAATTTATGAGGAAAGTATCTCATCCAGAGATGAAATTGTTGACCTCCTAAGTAAATAAATTAAACTAATAGAAGACTAAAATACTGGCTTGCATAAAGATTACCACCATCAAATAGTAGCTCTAAATGTATGGCTCATGGATTGCCCCAATACTTGGTCGATTATGAGCCACTAAAATATCAGTAGTTGTGCAGTTTAGGACTCACTTGATTATCGCATATACTGGATGAAAATCATATGCAAGTGATTCTACAGTTTCTTCACAGGTCTATTGGTTTTTGTCTCTTGCGATGATATATCTTCTCAGGTCTGAAGATGGTACCCTTCTCTAGGAATAAAACATGCTGAAATTACATTTTCCCTCGTGTTTTTGTCTCAGAAACTAAGAAATTTAAATCTGACATCTTACTGCCATTATTTGTGCAGCAGGACTTGAACTGGATTTTTTTAAAAAAAAATTATTAATGTATAAGAGTTTGCAATTCAATACTAGGGGTCTTTTTCCTGCACAAACATCTTGGATCCTGTTTTCAGCAACGGATTTAACATATAAATTGGCCAAACTTGGCAAAAGTTGAGAATATTTAACAGGATACAGATGGTAAAACAGAAAGCAATATCTAGAGATTTGGGTGACTTGAATGCTCTTTAGCCCTCTACCAGCTGCTTTGGCTCAAGTGTGAATGAAGACCTTTTAAGAATCAATAAGTGTATCTTATGTTGTGCCTAAGCATTGCCCACCCAACTAAATTGACACCAAAAACAAAAGCAACCATATGGTTTTAAGTATATTAATGAACAGGGCAGTACAGCTTGATACTCAAGATTAAATATGCTAACTTAATACCATCAATTCCTTGCACATTGCTAATTTCCATCGGCCATCTAATACAAAGAAATGTAATTCTTTCCAAATTTTTCAGTTTTAATGGTAACAGAAAATAAAACAGATAGCAATTTTCTGAGGCTAGAGGAAAATGGAAGAGACACTCAATTTCTTTCTTTACAAACCATAATAAAATCACAGTCAATAGATTTTAGTTATTGGAATCATAAAACAACACTAGCCGCAGTTAAGAATTAAGTCCTTTGGGGCTGTAAGTGCTCTATATGGTGTTTTCAGCTTGTAATGAATGATTACTAATTACAAGGCTCAGATTATATTGCAAGTATTTAAGTGCTGATGTCCCACTATAATATAGCAGAGAACCTCGAGCAGTGTCCTCTTTTCTTTTTTCGCGTAGCAACAGCCTGCATTTGATGAATTGATCTTCAAGTTCCTAATAAACATTAAAACATAAGTGATGGAGTGGATTCCAATTGTAAATGGGTTCCTAGGGCATTAGATGCTGGAAGCAATATCATAACAATACTCCACGCTTTCCTTCAGCATTGACTCATTACATTCAGAAGTGCTTGTGTATACCAAGAGCAGTATTACTGACTCAGTTCAGACTATATACAGCTATGAAATCTTGGACAAAGTAAAAGAAGAAAAACAGAAAAACAGTACCAACAATCATAATCAAACAAACAAATAAAGAAAAACTCGAACATGGGGAATTCTGGCTGAATATCCTATGGAAAGGGAACTGTGGAGGTGATTAAAAACAGCAACACACAGGGATGTAGCGATCATAACCCAAAACCACCTGCTATCATTGGACCAGCTTCAAGCATGGGCTGGGGTTGGTGACCTCTGAAGATCCCTTCCTACCCACACTACAACAGTGGTGAAATTTCACTTGCAAATTTTTATTAGAGAAAAAGGCCTAATATCTTGAATTATGGACGAAATATCATACTCTCCATCTGTACATCTGTGTCTTTCCCATAGGAAGGGTCCCTGAGATGGGCACGGCACTCAGATACAGCCACATATACAGATATATCGCAGGTAACAGACAACAGGGCAGGATCCTTTTCAGCGAGCAAGGGTCTCCTTTGTTGCTTGGGGGCATTGATGCCTCATGTCCATCCTGGTGCCCCTGAGGCACCAGATCCTTTTCTGCAGAGCTGCTTCTGCCTGGTCAGCCCCACCCTGTCCAATTGCAAGGCTTTATTCATCCCAGGTGTCAGGCTTTGCATTTTGGTGGACCCAGTGTCTCATCATTCAAGCTACTGTCAACTTGCCAGATCCATATCTTGCCAATTTGATTATAACTTTCTAAAAGTAAAAAAATATAGAATGCTTAGTACTTTTAACATCAATTTAGATACAGTCAGTTCTTTTATAACAACACAGAGACAGTGTAAGCATGTTTACATATTTTTAAATGGATTTAAACAGAATAAATATATGATCAAATTAAGATAAAAAATTTTAGTTATGAAAATAAAAATTTCATCAATATATCACTAATTTTTAATCTCATTAAGTTTCATTTTTAGACATATAAGTAAATTCTATTTTCAAATAAATTGGCTTCAAAGAGTAAGTATTAAACTTTTTCAGAAAATGTGATTAAACCCATGTCATTTTAATAACAACTTTAAAATTTACAAAGATCAATTAAAAATGTCTAAGCAGTTAAACAAAACAGGCTTTTGATAGATAAGGCTGAAAGGGACCTTTCTGCATTGTGGAATTTTTTCCTCACATCCAGCATGAGAGTTTCGTTTTAGCTTGTTTCCAATGCCCCTCACTCTCTTGCCTTGTACGACTGCTAATGTGTAATATAGTTGAAAAATCACATGTATTTCACAAGAAGTACCTTGGTCTAAAACATCTAATCTACATTTTAAATAAAGACACATAGTGAGCTTAAATACATTTTGTCCCGGGTAAAAATCCATTTTAAAATCTCATTTGTGGAAGCTCTTATTTAAACTTACAATTTCTAGGAGACTAGAAATTGTGTTGGTGCCTTTCCAAGTGTCACGAATCATGGGTGGAAGAGGATCTTGGCATCCTCATTATGGCTCTATCAGTCTGCTCAGAACAGAGTCAGGCAACAGAACTGTCAAAAAAGCCCAATGACTCTTGGGATCACAACTGTCTTTACTAACAGTTGCTGATGACTTATTAGCCCTTGGTTTCCTAGTGGAAATAGAGGTATCTTAAGGCAATTCATTCGTGTTGATGTTACAAGACAAATATCATCAATGCACATGCACCTGTCATGAGCAACAAAATGTGCTTCTCAAAAGTTATGAAAATACTTTTCTGTTCTCATTACATAAGTCATTATACTCTAAAGACAGCCATTTTCTTTCTTTATTTTGTCCTTTTCAGCATCTGTTAAATCAAAATTCACTTAAACGAAAATTTCTTTCATTTTTCTGCCCTCTGTTTTCTGTAACAGATATTATTTCAAATACCATATTCTCATGTACAGTCTTTAATTAGCCTTTTTTTTTTAAATTAACTTCTTAATCTCTGCTCCTCAGTTCTCTTCTACTTGATCTGACCTTACTTCATCTAGGCTCTTCCCTTATACCACCAAAGATATTTGAAAACAAATTGTGAAAGGACTTTTTACCCAGTTAAAGAAAAGCCCATTGTCCTTGTCTCCTTCTCTTCATCTCCTAGTAATTTTTAGTGTTTAAAATAATTTTACATTTTACTTTTTTCACCATCCTTCAAAATATGAAGAAAATTATAGATAAAAACCTTTGTGGCAAGCTAGCATTGTCATATGGTTAATATAGTTTTGCAAAACAAAATTTCGGCTTGAGTTTCACTGTTTTTTCCTGTCAGGCTCACACTTTGTCCTTTTATCACTGGGGATATCATCAGTGGATTAACTTAATATAACAGAAAGAAAACTTCAGGATTTTCCTGGTGCCACTGTCTTTTAATAAACGATCATTTATTTTTTTCAGATTATGATTTAAAAAATACAAAACAGCAAGCACATGCTAAAGGATACTTAAATGTTCCACCTTAAACATTGTGTAGTTTAATTCATTTAGCCTATCTAATGCCATGCCTGAAATTAATAGGGAGGTCAACTAGATTTTATAAAAAATGTATATTCAGGAGCTGCAAAGCTGTAATGGCCAGATCACCTGTATACTTTATTGTAGAAATAAAATTGCAGATTAAGAGATGTATTAAGGTTTGTGCAGGATAGAAGGAAATTGAATATTCACAATTTACTGGAAGAAACCAATGATTTATTAAAAAATTAAACTATTCGGCTGCAGCTATTCAAGGCATCATTGTGTTCAGAAGTACTTTGACAAATGGATATGGCAAATAAGTACATGTGGTGGATAAAACTACTAGTATTCACCACAGATTGTGGCATTAGTATCACATTAGATATGCTAATTTAGTACAATTAACCTTTTTTAATTGCTTTAAAGACCTTGTCTAACCATGCAGAATATTACTTCATTGAAGGAATAACTGACCAAGTATAATACTAGAGGCAAGGCTTCAAGAAACTAATTACACTGTCTGCATAGAGTGCATTTTTCCTGCTAGTTTATGCCACATTTATATAGTAATATATATTCTTCCAGACAGTCTTAGTAATGGAGAACAATTGCTCAAAGTTAAATATTTGGTTTTTGTTTTTCTCCTCCCAATTTGAGCTATGAAATGCAATACCTACATGGGGTGGGGCAAAGGGAAGCAAGATGATAAAAGCAGAGTGTAATTAAACATTGTGTATAAAAATTAAGGAAACTATTTGCAAATTTTGTGCTTCGTTGCCCAACATATGCTGATGCAGACAAAAAGAGCTAGCACAGGTGTTTTCCCAGTAACAGGTTCCACAGAAACTGGCCAAGTGGCAGAATGCTAGAGATCAATTACTTAAGTAGAGTGACTATGTACTAGTTTTGAGTTTTGAATGATGTAAACTACATGGATCAGATTTCCTGCAATAGAAACTTACTCTATATAACGAAATAGGAAACACGATTATTGAAGAAAGCCTGAAATAGTTTTGCTTTTCCGTAGTACATGAGAACCATACTCATAATTAGGTTCTTATTATTGACAGGCAGACCTGCTCTTAATCTGTGGTAAAGTGTTCCCCATTCAGTTTCTTACTGTCTGAATCATTTATCAGCTTAATAATTACACAGTCCTTAGTTCCACTTCTGCACGTTTTGTCTAAAGTGCTTTGGACTATTTCAGTGCCATGTGACTCATGTAAGAAACTAAGAAATTCAGCTGAGAGAAATGTTCAGACTGAAAGCATAAATTTAACTTCAGAGGTGGGGAGAGGTCCCTTTGCTACTAAGTACCTGTCATCTTTGCAGGTATCCTTTGCAAGTATCTATGTTTGCAAAGCCAGAAGAATAATGTCTGTGTTCTTTAAAAAAAATAAAAGAAATGCAATATTAGGACCAAACACATTTCTTATCTACTATTAACATTATTTAAAAACTTTACAAGAAATGTGGTATGACCTTGTGACTGAGCCCCTGCTCAGCTAGTAACTACAAAACCACATGAGGAAGTGTTAGTTCTGAACCCCAAACACTAATAAATGTAGTCAAACAAATAAATTCAAAAGTACAACAGTAAAGCAACAAAAATATTTTTGAGGTTTATTGTTTTGTTGCTATTTAGTGTAAGACATGCCTTGCTAAACTCAGAAAAGCTTTTGTGGGAAAGTGATGATATTTTTCTTGGAAGTAGATTTCCAACTAACTTTCCTTTTAAAAATTTCATATGACTCACAAGTTCTACCTGAATTTATTTGTAACATAAAATATGGCACAAAAAGCAAGCCCACCTGGGTGAACTGAAATACTTAGTCATTCCTCGAGAGTCTAATTGAACCTTGAACTGATGTTCGAGAAAAAAATTAACCTAAAATCATACATTTCCATTAAACTTTTAGCCTGGAGATTTAAGCTATTCCAAAGGGGCCTATTAAAGACAAGAATATGCTGAAAAATGGAAAAGTAGCATTCACAACATATTTTGAATTCTGAGGAACTGAAACTTTTCTGAACTCTTAAAATATTATTTTAGCCTCCATTGGTGTTGCATAGAAGATAAAATTGTAGCAGATAAAAGCTGTTCTTTACCTCTTCACTTTCTAGTGGTTCATTCAAATGAGGGAATAGGAAAAAAGTGTGATTCAGATGAATACTCACCAAAATACAGGGTACATATTATCCTGAAACATTGAAACCTCAATTTCAATGGTAAGTTGCTCTTAGTCCTGTTGGCTTTGTCTACCCATATTCCAACTAAAAATGGCAAAAATAACTTTACAACCCACCTATTGCTACAAGTATGCAGTTGCCTCATAGGCAGATGAAGAACAGGGTTACAGTGTACAACATTTGCACAGCTACTGAGTGCTGTAGTAGTAAGCTCGGACATGTACTTGGAGGAGTAGTGCATATTCCAGCTATACTTACATGTTGTTTCTCTGAAGAGTCAGTATAGAATTACCTTTATATTTCCAATATTCACAAAATGAAAGAGCATCACGAATTTAGAAAATTTTACTGAAGAGGAGCATTCTATTGTATTTGAAAAGTCATGGCAATCAGACAAATCCCCAGTGCCTGGAAAAGAGAAAACATACCATCTATACTCTATTGTAAAGGGTATAAAGCAGGAGCTTGGAAATTACTGACTAGTCAGTCTCACCTCCATGCCTTGTAACATTATGAAACAGACCCTCCTGGAAGCCAGGCAAGGCATATGAAAAACAGAGATGTGATTAGAAAAAGCCAAGGGCAAATCGTGTCTGAGTAACCTGGTGGCCTTCTATCTGGAATGACAGAGCTAGTGAAAAGGACTCTGTGGACTTTAAAATGATGCCACTCACATTTTGTCATTACATTGGAGAGATATGGGTTTAATGGATGAACTGTTAGATAGATAAGGAATTGGAAGGATGGCTGTATCCAAAGAGTTGCAGTCTGTGTCTCAATGTCCAAGTTAAGATCAGTGACATATGGTATCCTTCAGGGCTCTGTACTGGGGCCAGTGCTGTTCAATATCTTTGTTAATGGCATAAACAGTGAGATTATTTGCATTCTTAGCAAGTTTATGGATTATACCAAGATGAGGTGCAGCTGATGTACTGGAGGGAAGGCATGACAGGCGGAGGGACCTTGACAGACTTGAGAAGTGGGTCGACAACTTGGTAGTTGAACAAGCTCAAGTGGTCAAAAGTCAAAATGGTCAAAAGGTTAGAACAAGTTTCCCGTGAAGAAAGAGAGAGTTGATGTTCTTGAATCTCTCATTATGTAATGGATGTGTAGCCTTTCAACAAAAAATAAGCTTACAAGAATGATTGGGAGTGGCTTTTTACCAATCCCTGTAGAAACAGGACTAGGGCTAATGGTTTTAAAATGAAAAGAGAGTTGATTTAGATCAGATATAAAGAAGAATTTTTTTAACAGTAAGGAGGGTTAGACACGGGAACAGTTTGAACCAAGGAGCTGGAAGTGTTCAAGGCCAGGTTGGATGGGGCCTTGAACAATGCATTCTAGTGAAAGTTGTCCCTGGCCAGGACAGGGGGTCTTGGAATTTCATAGGTCCCTTCCAACGCAAACCATTCTACAATTTTGAACCATGAGTTCAAGAACCTCCCTGAATAATCAAAGCTAAAATTCACGGCTGTGAAAGGGAGTGATTTCTGAAAGGTATTAAAATTATCTGTAGAAAGCTAAGTTATTTGTCACAATGAACTATTGAATCATACCTGGTAAGGAATTGTACCTCACAATTTCTATGTTGCTCAATAAATAATAAATTATGAAATAACTCAGAAAATCAAACATCTTCTTATGAAATCTTTTCTTCAGTCTAAAACAAAATCTGTTACTGCTCCAGGTTCCAAGCAACTAATATTACTGTTCTATACTATGAATCGACTGTTTCTTGCTCTGGAAGCAACTGAGATTTTCTGGAATTTGCAAATCTTGTAAGGGACATGAATGATTTTGGTGTTATAACACCCTCTGAAATCACATAGATTATGGTAAGGTAATGTGTTTCAATGATTGCTTTAAATCTGCATGATATATTTCACAGCAGAAACACAGAAATCTTTTATTAAAAAATCAATATTTTTATTATTAATGTTACACTCATAAATCCTTACTATGAAAAATAGGGAGTAAGACAATGGATTAATGTGCATACTGTATGGAAAATCATATTAATGTTTGTTCTTAGTCAGATAGAGACTACAGGGTTAGCTCTAATAGTGTTGATATACTTCAACTCTTAGCTTTTTAGCTGATGTAGTTGGGTAGTTCATACTCAAAATTATTCCTCCTTCATATACTACATCAAAAATCTCATCCAACAGATACAAAGATACAATCAGTTAATAGCGCAGTGCATACCGCATTTCAAGAAAAATCATGCTGTGTTTCTACTGAAAGAAAAGGCAAGACCACTCTTCTCCCATTTATGAGAAGAGCATTGCAAGTAGCAAGACTATAGGATTTAGAAAAATCTTGTTTCTGTGGCAATCCACCTGAAAATGCAAAAGACCCCTAATCTCTTGAGTTTATTCTATTGGTTCTTCCCTAGTTTATTTCTGCCATTGCTCCTTTCTAGAGGGACAAGTGCAGACAATTATTTGGACACATGACAGATAGGCATCTGGAATTATTGTATTGGTGAAATACCTTTTGGAGCTGAACAATTCACCACACCACTGAGCTGTAACATCTAATTATCACTAGTGGCACAAACTACTAAATTGTTCAGGTCTTCTATAATGCTGCTTTATGCATTGCTTCTGTTAAAATGTCCAGTTGTCAATTACTTACAAGCTGATGGATGCCTCCATTCATCAGTCATTTGAAAGGAATATTTATTTGGAAGGAATGGATTATCCTGGGGTTTTGAAAATACAAAGCTGAGGGGGGAAAATGGTCTCCTTTATAGAATACAGAAATCACCTGGAAAATGACTCTTGGTTAATAATCTGCTTGACACAGATAAAAAATAAAAATAAAACCTCCAAACAATAAACAAATTTTGAAGCTTATTTCTATCCTTTTTTCAAGTGTAAAAAATACACTCCATGAGCAGGCTGTTTATAGTTATTTTGCTCTTTTGAATGGTTTAACCTCTTTGATACTGCAATGCTTTGTAAGCTAAAATTTTGTAGAATAAATTTTTAAAAATCAGAGATTTCTTTCATATAGAAAATACATCTCAAGTTCTCAATTAAAAAAAAAAAAACCAAAACCCAAACTAAAACGAAAAATAAGGCCCCACCCAAACTGTACTGTTTATTTATTGTGCAGACACATTTTATTTACAAACAAGACAAGTAGGACACCCTAGCATGATACAAGAGTTAATTTCCTATTTCCTGACAACATTTTTGAAATCTCTAGACAAAGTTCACAATTACGTTTTCTTAGTGGTAGAATGGTAACAAAAATCAGTAGATAACATATTTAAGTAAAATTCCTTTATTGTTCCATAAGTGCCTTTTAAGAAAGTATTATCTTAAGACAGACATGTTTTGTATGTTTTATATAATTTCTCAAGCTTGCTCTTTTGGTTTTTGTTTGTTTGTTTGTTTGTTGTTTTTACAAATTTGAATTCTTTTGAATTATTAAAAACACACTGTGGCCTCCATCTTTTCTTCGTGTCACTTGTAGGTTGTCAAAAATTTTTATTTCCTTACAAATAGCAAACATCTGACACTCCAGTGTTAGACGCAATAAAGATCTCTTAAAGACACTACTCTGAAGTAGGGTCTATTTATTTCTGTAACCCGATTGTTACTTTGTTGGGTGTGTTTTAAGTGTTATACATCTTCAGTGAGAAAAAGAAAAGCCCAAAGTCCTATTACTAACTAAAAGCTTCCATTTCAAAAGATGTTTAGTGAGCACTAGAACCCCTTTCACACTGCCTGAACAGAGCTTCTGTGAGAGAAGGACAGAAAGCACTCCTTGTATTCTGAAACGAGTTGCAACTGGGGGTGGAAAATATTTTATAAAACGCTTCCTGCGATAGACTTAGTACACCATGTAGATTTCATAAGAAAAAGTTTATTTCCAGTGATCTTTTTTGACATATTTTTTTTAATGAAGTAAATTTTATAATTTATTTCACAGCCTAGATATTTTATTTTCCCAACTCAGTTTCCATTCTTGTTCTAATGAACTCATGTGAGAAAACTCTCTTTGCCTTTACTGATGCATCTTTCATCTGTGGAACAAAATATACTTTGCAAACTATTAATATCACCCATGAAAGTAGTAAACATGAACATCATGAAGGGACATAAAATATGCCTGCAGAAAGGGGGCTTTGTTGTTTCATTTATTTTTATATTAATACCAGTAATATTAAATAAATGTATTAAATAATGTTAAATAAAATGTATCTCTCAATAAATGAGAGAATAAATGAATTCTCAGTGAAAATGAAAGTCTATGTCTACTAAAACAAAGTCATTGAATGTATTTTAAAAGGCAGCTAGAAAAAAAAGCTCCAATGATTTTGGCTCATGAACATCAAGAGCCTTGAGCCAAGTGAAAGACATCTCTATTCAGACTCAGAAGGGAACAAGAGAACTCCTGAAGGGCTGTGTGGACAGAATCGCAGTCCACAGACTAATTTCTCATTTAGCAAAGTATTTCAAATGTTTCTTATTACAGGGACCCTTGTAATTTACTAAATTATTTCCAATAAGCAGTGAAAAGGCAAAAACCCAGGGAAAAAGAGGTGTCACTCTGTACAATCTCCACTGGAGGCTTTGATCAATAGAAATAGTCATTCTATCACCATCCAGCATATATCTCATCAGGTTGACTGTTCTAAAGAAGGGCTCAGTTACTGTCACTGATTTTCCCTTCCTCCCTGAGAGGTATCCCTTAAAATAAGATGGCACATTTTTATTTTCTCCTCATATGACTCTACATAAATAAATATTTGTGTGCATGAAAAGAGAAGAAGTATTCTTCAGCCTAGAGTTTCCCAGTCTAGGAGCAGGGATAGTCAGATAGTCAGATTTTATTCCCTCTTTCACAATTTAATTATTCATGCAAAGTGAAACTGAATACGAACAGATGTAATTGAGAACACCCTACATTGGAGACCCATATACTGTGATGACTGGGGATCTTTGATGTCATGAAGTTAAAATCTCCACAGAGGAATGAACAGAATCTCCTGTTTCTTCCCCCAGTTTCACTTTCTTTGTGTTTGCATAATACTGAATACTAAACAGGCTCTCGACAACTAAGTGATTTCTTTGAAAGTAAGAACTACCTTTTTTCTATAACACTGAGTGAAAAAAAAATCAGGCAATTTCATTGGCAATTTCTTGTTGTCTTTAAACTTATTATTTAGCAGAAAAGATCATGCACACACACACACACATGCACTCAACTACTTGCAGAACATTCACAGAACCATCAATATTGGAAGAGACCTTCAAGATCATCTAGTACAATTATCAACACAGCACCACCATGACAACCCCTAAATATCTCCAAGTACCACATCCAGAGGCTTGGACATATCCAGAGATTGTGATTCCGTCATCTCCCTTGGTATCCCATGGCCTAGCCATTTTTTTTAGTTAAATTTTTGTTTTCCAATATCTATTCTGAACCTCCCCTGGCACAACTTCAAACCATTTCTTCTTGTTCTTTCACTTGAGACATGGCAGAAATTCTGACCGCCACCTCATTACAACCTCCTTTCAGGTAGTTGTAGACAGCAATGATGTATCCCCTGAGACTCCTTTTGTCCCGTTTAAACAATCCTTGCTTCTTTTCTGCTTCTCACAGACAAATTTTCTACAGCTTTTACCAGCTTTGTTGCCTTTCTCTGGACATACTCCAGCACCTCAATGTATTTCTTAGAGTGAGGCACTCAAAACTGAAGATATTACTCAAGGTGTGGCCTCACCAGTGCCAGGTACAGGTGTGCAACCACTTTCCTGCTGGCTGCACTATTGACTAAATGCCATTGGCCTTTTTGGCTGCCTGGGCATACTGCTGGTTCATATCCAGCTGGCTGTCAATCAGCACCCACAAGTCCCTTTCTGCTGAGAAACTCTCAAGCTACTCTGCCGCAAGCCTGTAGCACTGTCTGGGAGTGTTGTGACCCAAAAGCAAGTCCCTGTTGAACCTCATGCAGTTGTCCTCTGCTCATCAATCCAATCTGACAAGATTTCTCTATAAAGCCTTCCTATCCTCCATCAGATCAACACTCCACCCAACTTGGAGTCATCTGTGAACTTACTGAGGATGCACTCAATCCCCTCATCCAAATCATCCATAGCAATGTTAAAGAGGACAAGATGCAATACTGAGCCCCAGGGAACAACTCGTCACCAGCTGCGCTGGATTTATTTCCATCCACCTCTGCTTGCTGGAACAAGCAGTTTTTCACCCAATGAAGACTGCACCTGTCCAAGACATATTATATGAGGTTTAAAAATATAAAGTTGCCCAGTTCAAAAATCAATTATTCAATGGTAAAACCACAGATTTAGTAATACAGAACTTATGCATCTGATGCATGGGAACAGCACTAAAAACTAAGAGCATGAAATGTTGTCATTCATGCCCTTCTCCAAAATATCTTTAACCTTCTGTAGGGTATTCTTTAAGTATTTTTGAAAGTAAATCTCTCTTTTGATAGCTATTCTCATAACTAAATTTCTTCTGCAAATATTTTTCCATATTTTATGAAAATAATTTTTTCTGAAAATTTAAAATGTTCAATGTAACATAACATATCTAAGTATTTAATTTTAAACAAATCAAAGTTAATTCAGTTATGAGGTTCCTTACTACAGTTCACCATCATGTATCGAACTCAAAAATACACCCACATACAGCTGAATCAGAACTGTATTTTCAACTGTACCAGTATCTGCACAACAGACTAAAAAACATTCTAAAATTTAAAAAAGAAAAATGAATGTGACAAATTATCAGCCATAGGCTATTCTACTTTCTTATTTCCAGTGCTAGGCCTCAATACTAATGTATTTAAAGTCCTTAAAACTCCCTCAAATTCAAGTGAATTAACATGTCAGTTCATGCAATGAGTATTTATGCAATGAAGCAACAAGTTAGTTCAACCTTTTCTTTATTTTCTTTCATAAGCTAGTGGACTAATAAAAACAGGATTGAATAATGTAATATAGAAGATAACGTACGGGGTCTATAACAAAACTACAGAAACTCTAGGGATTTACCAGACTAGGTTGAACAATTCCCCAAAAATCTTGACTTCAAGGGCTTTAAAGTATGACTTCAGAGTCAGCTCAGAACAAGGGATTTACTGACTTTGCTACTGTGTGAGGTTCACGTGCAAGATAGTTCTTTCTCTCCAAAAACCCAGTATTTCAAATGTAAATCCTAAAGGAAGGTTTGTAATGTGGATAGTGATGGTTTCTACTTTAGAATTCGTGTTCCATGAGTATTTTGCAAAATCAAATGAACCATAAGCATATTTTGGTCAATCATGCTAATTCACTAGCTAGAGTAATCATGCACAGTACACTTAATGGAAATCAATGCTACAGAGAATTATCTAATAATATAACATTAAATGTAAAATTGTCTTTAAAGGAAAATGTAAATGTGAATCTACTCAGACCTCCTTAAAATTCAATAAATTTTAAAAGTTTCTCTGGCAATGCAATGTGTACTTCCTATTTCTAAATGGAATATTTATTACTCCTTTTCTGTGGAAAACTCTTCTATTACTCTGTCTTTTGTGTCAGATTAAAGTATTCACTAAAAGTATTCAATATGTTCAATCAGAGCAGTCTGTTTGGGTGTTTGATAGCTGCTTATATGTGCTATTCAATTTCTTTTAGAATAATAGATTTTTAATTTCTTGACTGTTGACACTAAAGATGCTTCTAATGGGAACAACTGAAAGAATTGCAGTAGGTGCAGCCCATGCATTTAGCTGAAACGGATTCTCACAGCCTTGAAAAGAAAAAGTGAGACGGAAAGTGAAATGGAAGCTCATTTTGTGAGTGGTAAGTTCTGGCATAAAATGATAGACTCTAAAGGCCAAGGCGAGATTTCTAAAAGAGACCTGGTTCTGTGGCTGGTAGCACTCAAAGATATTAGTCTCTAATGGCTTGCATTGTGAAATGTATGGCCTGGTTTTTAGAGTAGTTCAGCATCCAAGGAAAAAATGACACTTTCTTAATTCTGTATCTGAAAAGTGTAAGCCAAACCTTATGAAAAATCTAGCTTTAGTGATGAATTTTGGCTGCTTTATCAAATGTAACATCATGTCACTTTGTACAAGGTCACATAAGAAGTCCCTCAGAGTGCCTGGAACTGAATGTATATCTCGAGAATTTTAGTATAGTACATTTTTTGTCATGAACAGAAATTCAGGGAAAGCACACCATAAACTACTCACAATGAATGCATTCTCTTGCTATGAGACAGTGAAAAGATAAAAATTCAGAAGAGAGATGTTGCCATCAGCATTTTTAAAAAGAATTTATGCATCTTATTTTTATTTTAGATTCAATTTGCCTTTACAAGTTGGGGTGAGGAAAGTGATTTTTCTTGTTTGTTTTCTAAGAGATGTGCTAAATGGCCAGGAAATGTAGAATACATTGGAGAGTTTGGAAACTTCTTAATTCATTGCCCTGGTGTACAGGTAATCTATTCCTTGAACAGCTTTATTTCTTTTATCCAGCAGGATTTCATCTAATGGATGGCATGGGTATAAGATGGTGACTGTACAGTGAGTGATGTTACTAGGGGCAAGACTTATCATTGTGATTCAAAGTAAAGAGAAGCAACCCTTTACCAATAAGTGCTTTGTAAAGAAAATGGGTTTTAAACTAAATACTTCTTTTATACCTGCAAACAAATTCATACCTATGAAGGATGTAAACTTACCGCATTGCTTTGACCAAGTAATTCCATTTCACTCCTACCCAACAGCTCCAACCCTGTGTTCATTCTGGTCCTGAGTGGAGCAAGTAGATGCAGCAAGCTAGTAGCCTTGACATAGTAGTAATATGTATAAATTGTTCTGAATATACTTGCCTATTCTTGTTAGTACTGCAGATTTGATGCAAGCCCAAACTGAATTGAAGGTTAGTTAGTCACGTTTTAACTGATGTTCAATTTGATAGCATTTGACTTCTAGTTTAAGCTAAGACATCAGGGTTTAAGAATAAGATAGGTGTTCAAGAAAAATGGAACATCAGGAATTGTTTGGGTTTTTTTTTTTGCCCTAGAGCAACAAGGAAAATTCTGGATGTTAACACAATATAAAGAAGAACCAGGATGTTTGCCTCCATCTGCAAACACAAGATCTGGACTCTGAATTCTCCACCTCTATTTATTTTTCCGTGGAAAATTATAACAATTACAACGCTTCAAAGTCAATAATAGCAACAATTCCAAAGGTAAAAGAAAAAAGGTGGTATGAGTGATGCCTATAAAATTTATAGTTTAGATCTGACAGAAGGAAAGAAATTCCAAAGAAACAGGGGACAGAGAGGACTGTGGGAAAAGAATGGATAGAGAGACAAAAGACAGTAACAGTAAGAATGCAAGGGAAGAAAGGATAAAGAGATGCTAGATGGGCAGTAGCAGTAGTGTGACGACAGACAGGTACTTTTTGCTAGTCAAAGGTTAATGTGGCATTGCCATATCAACCATACTTATCAAGATCACTCAAGAATTACCTTCTGCCTTTCTGTGTATCTCTCCTGATGTTACTGCTACTACTACTGTACAGTCTCAGAACACTACCAAATCCTCGATTATATTCTGAAGAAACTGTGGAGGTGAAAAAGGTTTTATTCCTTGCTCAGTGACAATGACAACAATGTAATTAATTCATTGCTGGGGTAAGTGTAACAGTTATTGTAAGGACTGTGCACCTCCCTTAGGGTTCACACACACAGACACATACACACACACGCATATAGAGACCATAAGGGTTTTACTGCCTCCACTCAAGGCCAGATTTGACATGACAAGGCCGCCAGGGCCAGGGTTTAAACTGTGAGAAAGGGTGATGAATAATGCCCCCACTCCCCCACCTTGTGTAGGAGCCTTTGCAGCTGTGCCAGCACCTGGTGACATAATGAACTGGTCCAGATTGTGACCCACATGTTTAACGCCCTGACCTGACCTCTTGTCTCAATGAGAATCCTGGCTGGCCCTGGCCACAATGACAGACCTGGCCTGGTCATCCCGTGCCCTTGAAGGTGAACTGCAGCTGTCAGGGGCATTTCCTGCCCTGCTCTACCCTGCCTTGCCCTGCCCTGCCCTGTGTTGGAGTTGCCCCTGCTTCTGCTTTCCCCAGAGAGCACGCCTCCCTGCTGCTTCCTGTAATACTATGATTCTGAATCTCCTCTGCTTTGGCTGACAGAAATTTGCCTTGCTGCTTGAGATATGAAGCACTGCATTGTTTTTTCCCAGCTTACACTATTTCTTCACCAGAAGGAGCTTCAAGTGTTAGTTTTGCTTCTATTTCACAGTGGACTTCAGTCCAGTGAAGAGTTTTTTGAAACGTGACACCATGATAGCATGCAACCCTCAAAAATCCTCCTCAAAGGTAGCAACATGGGCATTACTGAAATACAGTCAAGATAGTGTGAATTCCTGAATTCTGGCCGATAGGAGCAGGCATGTTTAAATTACTCAGACCATTGGAAAAATCTTGAAAACCAAATATCCAAGGACAGAAGAATTCAAGGATGACTGAAAAAACCACCATAATCCCAGCAGAAATTTCATACTGGTGAATATAATTCATAGGTTGTATTTCATCTGTTTTCTGCCACTGTTCATTTTAACAAAACTTGCCTTTGATGACACGAACAAGAATGGATGCTAAGCTGCTGTGGTTACTGGGAGTTTACTGACATCCAGTCTAAACCCAGACTAAAGGACCTGACATTGGCATGCATGGAAATCTTATTAATACAAAGTCACCAAGAGTGAAATTAGGAATGGTGATGCATATGTTCCTAAATATCCCGCTATGAATGTCGTCATCCAAAGAATTCAGAAACAGCTCAGTGGTGATAGTTATGCAGCTTTTGACATATCTAGGGTGACTTCATCTCCAGAATTTCAAACAGTATCTCCAACACTTTGTAAACCTAATTTAACCAAGATTTATAACTTTGTAACAGAGAGCTAAAGTACATAAAGACCATTTTAGCCATCACACACACTGAACAGCTGCCAATCAGTAAACGACATTAGTGTTTCAGCACATCTCTAAACCAGAAAACCATGAACTAGTGAGGAAAGATAAGGTGAACAAGAAGGAAGCAAGAAGGGGAAGGGGAAGAAGAGGAACAGGAATGAGGAGGGTAAGAGGAAAGGGAAGGGAAAGGGGAAGGAGGAGAAGAAGAAGAAAGTAAAAGGGAAGGAGAAGTGAAACAGAAAGTGGGAAACTTCCTCTCCTCCCACAGTTTCCTGCTTTCTGGGAATACTTCCTGTTGAAACCATGTGAGATACATTTTTCCCTCTATCAATTGTTTAAATTTCACTGGTAATACAGTACAGACTCTCAAAGAGCCCTGCCTTGTCAGACATGAATATCATACAAAATTACAGATATAATGCTAATGAGCACAGATATCAGAACACAGATCTTACCTGGAATATTTACGTAGATGTAATCAAAATGGTAAAACTGGTTCTAGTGACGATTACAGCTATGTCACATAGACATTGTCACATTCCAAATATTTACATCAGTGGCTCAATGGAAAGAATTTTCCTGGCATTTTCAGCAATAGTTAACAATGTCTGGTCATGACCCTTTAACCTTTCCTTTTCACATGGGAGACCTTAGAGAACAATCTTTCTCCATAGATTTTAATTAAGTTTAAAATTTTAAGAGAAAGATCAGTCTTATGCTGTGTTAAATACAGAAAATTCAGAAAAGTACAGGAAGAAAAAATAGGTTCAGTAAAATAAGTATGATACTTTGAACACTTGGGAGACAAAAAGGATCATAATGGATAGGACCTTAGAAATCCCTTATCGTGCTTTCATTAAAATACCTTTCTCATACCTAGTTACTGGATGGAATGATGGCCACAATCTGGGATTTCAAGTTTGTACTTTTGCAACCATCAGCTTCAATACATTTCATGCCCTTCCATAGCTATTTAATCCACAGCTTTTTAATCAAAAACCTCTAAAACTGATCCTTTGCAGTCTTAAAACATTGACAGAAAGAGTAAATTACAATCTTTATACTACTGAACTCCTAGAATAAAATCTTTTACCCTTTTCCCAACACCTGGCCCTAGAAAGCTGGCTTCATAGAAAAGGGCTCTTTCAGGGTAGCACTTTCCCTGTGTGACCTGTTGAGGAGCCCAGAAAGTCCTGAGTTTCAGTCAATACGTTGCTAAAGGAGCCCTCCAGAAATGTTGGCAAAAGGGGAGCTCTTCAGCTATGCAAAGGAAGATTTCTATAGCAGCAATTTCGTTTTCAAAAGTCAGTGTGAGAGACCTTTCAACTGCAAAATATCTGTCATTAGGTTTTGTGTTAGTATTACACCTTCTTGGAAATCTTTACACTAAACAAAGCATACAAAGCACTAAGTTTTTTTCTTTCCTTTTTTTTTTTTTTTTTTTAACTTGAAAAAAAATTCCTTGAAATATGTATATTTCACTAACATATTGCTTGAAATTCTTTCAAGGGACATTTTCATCACGATATTTTTAAGATTTTATATTTCCATTTTGCCACATTAAAAAAATAAAAAGGAAATATATTAAGGGAGACAAAGCTAACCTTTCACTGTTTCACTTCTGTGTGTGAGCTTTTATTCTATCCTAATCCTTTTTTGTGTGTGTGTGTGTGTGTGATTTTGTTCCAGAAAATAGCTCATTAACCTAAGAAATCCATATCTTATACCTAGAGCATAGAGGGGTTGTCTCAATCCAGTATGTGAGTTATATTCCTGGACTGAGGTCCTCATTAGAAGTTGTTATATGTGGAGTTCATTAACCAATAATGGAAACAAAGGGTTGATAATTTCAAATCACATGTATAGCTCATAAAAATTGAAAGGTCTAAGTGCTTTATTTCCCAGAATTACTGATTAGAGGGTTAATTGTTTCTAAAAAACATTTATATAATAATTCTACAGGTACACGAAACAAGACAAAACAAAAATAACCCAAACAACCCTCAGAACAATAGCAAAAATTTTAGGTGATTTTGCAATTTTTCATTTGGAAATAATACATTCTTTTATTTGATATATCTCTGCAGAAGATTTTTGAATTCAAGGGACACAAAGAATGGTATAAAATGGTGCCTCCAGACATGTAGGCAATTGTTGCATAGTAAGTCTTTTCTTGTGGGATGAATAATGTTTGAGGTATGATTCCCATGTAAATTATAATAAAAACCAGAAATATAATAAAAGTGACAACGCATGTGGCATATGAAATATATAATGAAATATATATATATGAATTACTTATACCAAATATATAAATAATTAAAATCCTTAAAAAGAATAAAAATCCTATTATTTGAAAAAACATCTATCCATTTAAAGCACATTCTGATCTTACAAGAACTCGCACCATCACTGCACTTTCTCCTGGTTCTCATGCATAAAACAAAAATCATCACCACCAATGAGTAATAATTATTTGAAAGCAACTGCCCCAGTAAGCATACTTTTTAAAAGTAACTATAACTTAGGCAGACCCAGAGATCCCAAAGGTCAGTTTTAGCCTTTTGTAATCTCAATTTGTTACAGATGTCTTACACTTAATATAGAAAATTGACTTACGTCTTCATGAAATTAGACTGCCTTTTTGCCAAGCTAGATATAACCCTGGTAGTATTAACAGCATTTCTTCAATATTTTCCATAAAACCAGATGAGGTTATTTCACAATATGTCTCCAAGGGCTGAATTGTTAATACATTTTGATTTGCTTTTAGGAATTGGAGGGGAATGTAATACTCTTTAGAAACCTATGCAAACATTATGCTTAATCCAAAGTTATTCTGAACCTGAAAACTTTAGCAATTTGGAAACGTTAATTTTCAGGCAAATCCTAGTGTAATTCTGGATAAAATTGGGCATTAGCTAAAGATTTAGAATTAGTTTAAATACACAAAGATTCAAGCATAAAAAAAATTAACTTTAGGTCATTTTGAAATAAAATATTCAGTCTTTAAATGAGCAGAAAGTTAAAAAAAATCAAGTACTCAAATAAGAAGTGGAGTATTTATCTTGATAAGGTAGAGTTTTAAATTATTATCAAGCCTGAAATATTGTAAAACAGGATTTACTGCAACAATAATTTAAGGTAATAGCAAAGATGTCATTTAAGCAATTTGCAAATCGTATATTTCCTTGCTGTGTTTGCAAGATTACCTTGTGAATCATCAGGAACTGTAATTCCAAAAGCATTTGATTTACAATTTTCTGAGGCCTAAAGGCAAGAAAGGACACTATGGATAAGATGAATAACTCGATGATCTACTAGCTTCAATAAAGAAAAGGCTGCCTTTTCCCGATTGGCTCAAGTTAGCACCTGATACATTCTTGCAAACTATCATATAGATATACTGCATTGTAAAAGACTCTATCTGGATCAGTCTGTCAGAATTTTTTACACTATATTTATGAGTAAATATAATTATGGTCCTGGGAGTGTAAAAACCAAGCCTTACAGAAGTTCTGGATCATGAACACATTTTAAAGGCAATTTTAATAGTTAGCAGGTGGTTTTCAAGCCAACTTTGTCTAATATCTCTGCCTATGCCACAGGTGTTTTTCTGTGGGAGCTGCAAATTTCTGCTGAATGTCTGCTTCATTCCATTCAGGTTCAGCTCTGTCTGCAATTACTGAAATATCACCGTGCCTTCTTGTAGCATATTAAGTAGAGTGGCTAACATCTGTTCTGTATTTATTTGTTCTTTTGTTTTTATTCTCAAAGAGAAAGAAAATGAACAGTGGAGATTTATTTATTTATTTATTTATTTTATTATTTTCCCCCATCTTTGTGGAGATTCGCAGAATGTGGTGGTATGGATTTGCATGAGAAATCAGGATCAGGAAAGAAGCGTGCCTGTACCTGGAGTAGATAACTGTGAGGATCTTGTTGACCCTCAGCTCCCAGGGAACATTACTTACGAGAATAAATATAAAACAGGATTCAGTCTCAGAGAAAAAACATACACTATGCTAAAGGAACAGAAGTACTGACACCAGCTTTCTCTGTAGGGTTCAAGATTATTTTTTTCAGTAGTTTGAGCATATTCTACTGAGTTCCATGAAGGTAAGGAAAGCACCTGCAAATTTGTCTGTCTTCCATGTGGCAACCATGTAAAAAGGGAAAGCCAGGTGTGATGCTTTCAAGTAATCTCTGCTAATCTGTTAGGTGGGTTCATAAAGCCCAACAATTTGTTTCAGTTAATGTAACTCTTACAAATATACATGTCATAAAAGAAAGTATGTTTATTCTGAAAAAATAGTCCAAAATTCATTTTGATAAAAATCCGTACTTGATGATACAATCTATGTGAAATGTTTATGCTAGAAAATGTGAATCAGCAGTCCTCAGAAAAGAGGTTTCCTGTTGAGATTTACAATACTTTTTACCTCTTCTTGCACGAGAAATAATAGAATGAAGTTTGCAACATCTTTGAAAAACATATTCTAGTACGGCTGGATGCATAGGACACACATACTTTGATGGCACACAATGTTTTTATGATCCCTTCTCATTTTCCTATAAGTAAATTTTCTCATTTTTCAATTTCCTACAATTTCTTCTCATTCTTGAGTAGCAAAATACATTTACAGCACAAATATACCTTATCATTCACTGGACTCTAGCAGTCTCTGATGCTCAGCTAACTCCAATATTAATCTGATCTGCAGAGTCTGCAAGGGTTTGGTGCTGTTTTCAGATGGTCTAAAATTCCTATATGAATTGGGTATGAGAACAAATCTCTCCATGTTTATATGAAACTCAAAACTTCCCCCTATGACCTTGCTTCTTAAACAGTAACAAATGAAAAATTCCTACTATTCCTACTACTGGCTGTAAGGGAATAATGTAAAAAATTTTCATTTGACAAAAGACACGGATCTTATCCATCTACAAACTTGAAAGCTGCAGAGTTATTACAGTGATAGATTTGGTGGAAGAATATTACTGCACACATTGGAATGCAAATGTAAATAATTGTGGGTTGTCTACACTTGAAAATCCCTGAATCATTCAACTTCTGAGTCCTAGATGTTCACAATTCACTTCCCACAAAGCAAAAGTTTTTTGATGCCTGTCCAAATGGGAAAAGAAAGGAAGGCAATGGACTCTACAATTTAGGTTATTAAGAAAATAAACACACCAAAACTCCTTCTCCCAAAAAACAAGATTATAACAAACCCAAGAACTGCTATTCTTCCTCAAATGCATAGCACTCACTATTAAATATAACATTACAGGATTAAAATACTACTCCATTATATTTTGATCTTGGTTCCCTCAAATATGTTCTAACACTCTCTACAGTGAAACACCAGATTGTAGATCAGTTCCAGAAAATAACATGTGGAGGGAGTATGCTGGGCATTCTTTTTTCAACATGGATGATTAAGGGAACCTTTAATATGAAATTTATAATGTCAGGAGATGAAAAATTATTCTCTATTTTAAGAATGAATGTTCTAACACTTCTTTCAAAACAAAAAGTTGTACTTCAGTCTTTCAATTGTTAAGTTGTTAGAAGGAGTTTTGTTAGGAGGATTTTCATGCTGCTTTTTTTTTTTCTTTTCTTTTTTTCTTTTTCTTTTTCTTTTTCTTTTTCTTTTTCTTTTTCTTTTTCTTTTTCTTTTTCTTTTTCTTTTTCTTTTTCTTTTTCTTTTTCTTTTTCTTTCTTTTTCTTAAAGCATCATCCCTCACTGGACAGGTGCTACATAATGCATTCAAGTGAAGTATATTGTTTCAAATGCTGCTTGGTAATACTTAATACAGTCATAGCAGTGAAAGAAGCAGTAATTACATGTTAACTTCAGAGTAATAAATGCTACTTCTACTTCCCAAATTGGAGAATTACTCCATTTCCAAACAGAAGCACTTAGGAAAGGTTTACAAGTGCAAAAATACCCAGTAATTGCCTGCAGATGTCTTTGCGGATGATGTCTTATATTTCAGATCTTCAAGAGACCTCCTAGTAACTAGGAGCTTAACAGGCAAACTGATGGATTTCTCCAAAGGGGTTAGTGGAAATAATTTGTCACGCAACGATGTGTTAGCTGCAGGCGTCTCAAAATACCTGGCACTCAGTCAAAAGTACTTTGAACTCCAAGTTCTGTTATCACATTGGCAGGTAGAAACTTTTGTGACTGAGGTCTTAGAACAAGAAAAAATCTAAGTTTCCCTGCACAAATGTCACTTCTAATGGAATGTTTCAGACATAAGACTTGTTTTGGAGAATTTGTTTCTATGAATAATATTGAAGCCTCTAAAGCAAACTACTGTACAAGAGGCATATATTAGAGATCTTGAATAACTTTTATGGTAAGAAATGCATAAAATCAATTATATAATCAAAAGAAAGTCTTTGAAGTGATATTTTTCCATATTTATGTTATCTGGCCAGCCACTTGTTATTTCTTCCCAAAGGTCCATTATGAATGCAGATTATGTGAAAGAAAACACAAAAGTCAATGGGTTGCAAGAAATAGGAATTTTTCTTTTTTGTGGACACTGGCCTGGAGCTGTCTAAATACCACGAATTTTATCCAAAATTTTTAATGTAAAAATGAACTTCCTTTGGTTGTCTGCTTTTACTATGAAGCTGGACATGGTTGACATTTTCTTGTTTGCATGTGCAATGAAGGTTAGGCTACAGAAAGACTGACAAGTGGTTTGGCCACACTAGTAAACTGCATATCAGGAATCATAATACAGTTGCTGTATTTTTCTGAGGGATTCCTTGAAACCTTGCCAAACCTGTGATATCAGAGAATTCAAGTGTTAAAATTCTGCATTGATTATCTCTGCACATAAATTTTCCAGGAATGTTAATGCAGGCAAGCATTTTGAAGTCTAACAAGGATTTAATTTTAAATACTGTAATTGGGAAGGAAAATTGGGAAGGAAAATTTCTATTTTTGACAATAGAAACTCGACTGATGCATTTACTCTTTTTTAAGTATTCATTAACAGGTGAAAAACACTGGCCCTTCTCTTCCTTCTTTCCTTTTTTCCTTCTTTCCTTTTTTCCTTCTTTCCTTCTTTCCTTCCTTCCTTCTTTCCTTCTTTCTTTCTTTCCTTTTCCTTCCTTCTTTCCTACTTTCCTTTTCCTTCCTTCCTTCCTTCCTTCCTTCCTTCCTTCCTTCCTTCCTTCCGCACTT
>VZRZ01006677.1:34119-66514 GCA_013398175.1 Climacteris rufus | reverse complement strand
CCTCCTTCCCTTCTTCCTTCCACCTCCCTTCCAAAAAAAAAGGGAAAAGTGAAGACCTGCACTCTTAGCAGTGAGAGTGGTGAAGCCCGGAAGGTAGGAAAGGGGGAAGATGAGAAAAAATTCCACTAACATTGGAAGCGACCAAATATTCTACCATTTTTATGAGCTTTCTTCTCTGTTTTCAGTGACAAGCTGTAAGGATGAGGAAAACAAAAGAGGGGTGGTAAAATGCAATGATAAAAGGAAAGTTTCTAAGCAGAAGAAAGTGTTTTCCTGAGTTGCCTGCTATTAAACTACGTATAGGCAAATATTAGCCCATGCAAGTGATTAGTTGTATTTTTGATGAGCATGTAGTATTCTCTTTTCCATATTTGAGATCTGTAACATAAAACAGGAAATCTGCAGTTGATTCAATTTCTAGCAGAAAATCTTCAACTCCTAGCTAATTAGAAATTGATTTTTTTTTGCAGCTGTAAGATACGGGAGCCCTCTGACAAGACTCAACAAGTCCTTTGAAAAGTTAGGTGAAACTAGAAAATTTAAAATGTTCCAAAGAGCAGAATTGAAACAGGGGGCAAGAGGGGCATGCAGATGTGACATGCAGGTCGTGACCCCAGTTGATTTTAGATTGACAGCAGTAGGCAAACTGTAAGGGAAAGAAGCCTTCAGCAGCTCTGCAGAAATACAAGCTCTTCTGTGCCATTACTTGCACAAATTCTCAGTCTTCTGTGGAGAATACAACAGAAGTTTCAGAAAGCCTTTGGAAAACTTCTATATTGTTGTAGGGGATAGTATGACTACTGTGCTATGGAGCATAAACATAGGAAACCACTGAAACATTCCATCTCAGATATATCTTAAACAAGAGAGGTCACAATAAAATAGAAATGGCTGTATTTATGACTTAGATCTTTTACAGATCAGATGCACCAGAAGTGCATAAGATAAATATGGAAGAGGAGGACTAGAGAAATGTATACACCTACCTCAATAGATTCAGAAGATTAGCAGTTAAGAAACACAAATATAGAGGAAACACATAATGGACTTTAAGAACCCTTCCACAATCTAAGCTCCCAAATATTTTCAAAGTAGATCTGGGAGTGCTCTTTCCAGCAATTTGTTCTCCTCTGCAGCCTTGACAGTTCTAAAAGTTGCATCAACATTAATTCCTTTTGAAGTTTTCTTATGTGATGTTATAGAAATTCACAAATTGGCAGAGACTCTTCCTAGTCTCCGAGAGAAGGAGCCTGAGCCCAATCTAGCTTTTCCCATTCCACAGCACTGAAAAAAAAGCCAAGTACATAAGGCAGCATTTACTCAAAGTTTGTGCTCTTTAATTTTTCAGACTTAACAGTTAGATTAGATGCACAGCTTTCCCAGATGAACTCTTACCTCTTCATCTTTGAGCCCTTTGTCATTGGTTTCATTCTGACCACAGGGGGAAAACACAGTAATTTTAGAAAATTTATGGTGCTGTTACATGTGCACATCAAAATGCTATCACAAAAGCATTATCTATCAATTGCACCTTGAAAATGGAAAAATTAGCCACATAAGGTTTTGTATTTAAGCAGGGATTGGGCAAAACATATCATCCAAATACCTTCTATAAGAAAGTGAAAAAAAAAGTTCTGATCACTCGAAGTTTGGGAAACCCAGCAAGGGACATTAATTTTACCTAGTGAGTACTTACCCAGAGGAAATTTTTATACTTCAGGGCATTTTTTTTTCCACTGGATTCTGCTCCCTGACTATACACAATATAAGTCAGTAATTTCCAGTGAAAAACTCTGCTTGTTTGGCCTTTTTTATTCCTGTGACAGCAGTCTCTAAATTTGCATGAACACATAAGATGACCACTATATCCTGCGTCATCTCATTATGTAGGCTACCCACAGAACAAGCGCAAGACTTCTAAAAGTCAGTTGAGTTCTACTTTTTTCTGTATAAAATATGAGAGTGAGTTTAATTCCCCTCTTGGAAAAATAGACAATGTCTCAGCAAACCTATGTGACAATTCTGGATTTTCTGATGTGGGTCCATTTCTGTGAAAACAAACCATTGTAAAAGCAAGAATTATACCCTCTAACACATTCTGATTGCCTCAAGTGAGCAAAGGCTTGCTGCATTTAAATTTGAGGCTTTTCCCTCTGCCTCTAAAAAGCTTTATTTTAAGGCATGAGAACAGATAATGTCTGTAAGGAAAGCAGAAAGATGATTTCTCTGGGTCTTCAGGAGACTTTCTAAACCTTTAGATATGGAATGGACTAATATCACCTATTCATGAATTTTTAATAGAGTTTCTTAAGCACTAGAGCATACACAGCATTTACCATGAACATCCAGAAACCCTAGCCTTTGATGGGAATTCAGCCCAATGCACTGAACCTGTAAAGTGCTGCTTGGCTGCTTGATTCTGCTGATACCAAGACAGGAACTACATTTTGAATGTGCATATTTGCTCAGGTGCACTGTTTAACTCCTTGCCTAGTTGTGAAATAGTGACTAGGTCACTGATGTGAGTTAGCCCATACTGCGTGCAAAAAAATCCCATCAACTTTCAAGTCACACAAACAAAAGACCCATCCACTATTTGATTTAACTGTTACCCTAAAAATATAAAAAAAAAAGAAAAAAGAAAAGAAAAAGAAAAAATATACTCTTTCTATGCATTGTGAATAATCACTGAAGTCAATTAAAAAAAAAAAAGGTTTGGGAAATGAGAAGGAAAAATTCCTCTGATCCCCTTTTTATCACAATGCACAATGAGTTAAAGCCAGTCCAACAGAAGCATCCCTCGAAATCAGAGTTTTGGTTACTACTTCTGAGAACACAAATAAGTCCATTGTAAGATGCAAAATGATCCACCACTGTGAGTGAAAAATTGAGCTTGTTCACCTGACTGAAATAGCTCTGTCCCAAAGAAGGAAATTCTGACTAAAGAGTAATTTTGAGAAATCATAACGTGTATAAGGGCTTCCTTTTAGGAAACCTCTCTTATGTAACTCCAAAATTCTCATGTGTATGCAGTCCCAGATCATGTGATTGTCCACTATGACAGATATTTTCTGCAAGACTTTTAGATAACCAAGTCTGTTCTATTCATTATATAGTATCAGACTTCAAGCTGAGTGTGTGAGGCAATGAAATATTTTAGATATTTATCCATGTAGAGGTCCCTAAATAATTTTTAAAGCTTCATACTTGTCTTTCATTACTTAAATACTGTAGAAATTATTTCTTCGTAATGACTGAGTTTCTTAAACTTTCCTTTCCTTATTATTTTTATTTAATATTATTACAAATTTAAAAGTTTTAGATATTTAAAATATGTTTTTAATTTATTTTGATGTTATGTATTAAAGTGTTAAAATTAGATTTATATTATATTACATTACATAATATTCTATTATATTGCATTACATTACATTATATTCTATTATTAGCAAAGTAGATACATATGAAAGTATTTAAGAAAAGTGGACTTTAGGTGCTTGAGGAAGGTTGACTTATTTTTCTACAAAGCAAAGAAAATTTGAGTCATATGGCTATGTGAGGTATCACTCAGTCAAAAATGGTGGCTTGTCTGCAAACACAATTTTGCAGCAGTCTCTAGGGAACTACATATAAGCTGACTTGTGCTATGTGAAAGGAAAGAGAAAAAAATCCAGGGCATTCACAATTTAAGGTTTTGCCAGGAGAGAAATATGATTCCTTAACTAAAGGAAAGAAGTCAACAGAACTACAGAGGGGGAAGGAAAATGACCTGACTATTGGGGAAAATACGCATTTATTTACTGACTTCTGTAGAGCTGTGTTTTTCAATGCTTGATAACTAGATCTTCCATTCACATTTGCTAAAAAAGTTAATTGCTGCAATAATTTAAGAGGCATCAGGAATGAAATATGATTTAAAATGAGAATACAAAACTATCATGTAAATATATTTGATCATATTTTATAAGTGTATTTTCAGGAGCAGAAAACACACTTCCAAACTCTCTTGAATCTTCCACTGACTCAGTCCCATTTCTGTTTTTTTTCTGTTTAAGTGTTAAAAGGTTTGCAGCCAGTACACTCAGAACCTGGACCCAATGAGAATAACACCCAGGAAAGGGAAATCAAACACATGCTGCTGAAAAGGTGACAGTTGCATAAGTGATGATAAGGTTGTGATAAATTCATTCTGCATGCCATGGAGTTCTGGGGATGGAGAAGAATCACACCCCTTTTCTTGCATACATCATGATGAAGCAATTAAGTAGACATATAACATAAATTTCTGTTGAGATTTCCTAGGAGATTAAAACGTTGGTATTTCTCAGCTTGGATTTTTGTGTCTAAATACTTCAATCTCTTCAGTTCCATCCTTAAAATGTCAGATGAACAGATTCTAAATTTATCAACATATTTTCATATCTGTTTTATAAATCAAGTTTGGTGTCATTTGGTAATTAAAGTAAAAACATGAATGCACGTAGAAATTTTAGTGCTGTATATTTCAGAAGTTGCTGTTAGTTGCCTTGAGAATGCCATCTATAAAATGAACTGAAACTATACAAAATGCACATTATATCAGATCTTATTAAATACAAAACATTTCTTAATATAGCTCCAATGTGAATGTTTTGGAATAAACAAAGACAACCCACATTAATTTTGTCACTTTCTTTGTAACTCCCTTATAGAGTACTGTTATACTTTATTTGTCCGTATTTTAAGTACGTCCTTTCTGTACTTCTAACATATGTACATTATTCTTCTTGTTAATGCTACCCTATTACATTATTTTCCTGTCAAGAGTTTGCTAAACATATTACATCGATGGTTGCTCATTCATCAAAAAAAACCCCAAATATTTTCTTGAACAACTATTTATGTCAATAATCAGTACCCTACGGCTGCTGTATGTTAACATTTCATTATTGCTCAACTCTCTGTGCTTAAGTATAACAAAGTGTGTAATTTCCTTGGAATCATTCACTGAACCTTAAAATGTGAATCAGTGTCATATGGTCCACCTCTGCCATACTGAAGTTCCAAAAGTGTACTTATCATAGGCATGAAATACAGGCGGAATGATAACATATTTTGTAAGCCCCTGAGAATGTTTTATCCCATTCAGTCTGTTTAAATCAATGTCAAAACTGTTTATTAGGCAGCACCTGTTCGTACAGGATCTTAGTCTTATATCTACTCATAACAATCCCCATAAGTTAGGATAGAAGACAAATCCATGAAAATGAACATTTTGCATGATGTCTTTAAGCTAAATCTGTTAGATAAATATTATTTCCTAGTCCTAAGTTTTCTATTGGCTATTCACATCTTATATCCAAGATGTATCAATATATCAACTACTAGGGAGAAAATCAACTCTATCCCAGCTGAAACTAGGATATATACTAAAAATCACAAATTGACTGTAGACAAGGGAATTAGACATTTTACTGTTCCTCACTTCCATTAATTTTTTTTCCTTTGTGAACAAATATCTATTTGTAACAATATGTTCAACAATTATTGCACTGGATGATGAAGAGGTATTAGTAGAGAATCTTAGTAGCACTATATAATACCTATCCCATATTTCCACTTACTGGTTGATCCAAATTTTTCTGAGATCTAAAAAACCATGACTATAACTTGCAGTATGGACATAACTGTAAACGCATAAGTAGATCACGCATGTGTACAGAACTTCACAGAGTGTATTTTACAATTCTCAAAAATTCTACATTGGCATGGTGTAGAATAGAATGGCTCCATAACAAAAACCTGAACAGTTTTCTCTCAGAAAGCTAGTCATCAAACAGTAGTCTTCACAAAAGAGATCCAGAGAGAGAATTGGATGTTACTCAGATATTCTTAGAAATACAATGTTCCTGCTTGCTTTTAAACTTAAAATGGACTCAAGAATATTGCACAGGAGAGGTCAAATTTCTTGCTCGGATTCTAAAATGGCAGCATGATTGAAAAATAGGGCTGTTGCTGTTTCAGAGTAAATGCATCACATAGCAATAACAGTATATTCTTCCCCTAGAGTTAGGAGTATGAGCTTTACCTATTCTGGTGTTGCTATGTTTATGTCCAAAATCTATTCATTATTTTTAAAATCATGCATAAAGAAGAATCAAAACCCCACTAATAGGAAAGGAAAAAAATATTTAAATATCTTATTATTAAAAATAGGATATTGAATTTAAAATTTAGGTATGGATTTATATTGTCATATAATTAGACCAGTTTAAAAAAGGAAATTAATTAATTGTATATTGTATATGTATACTTTTCATTTAGGAAAAAATTTCTGAAGTACATACTAGGGCAGATATAGCTGTAGAACTAAGCTAGATGTATCATGGCTTGTTTTTTACCGGATCCTGGGTTTTAACCATCTCTGTGGTTTAGATTTTGGGCAATTGAGATGGTCCAAGATTTTTGTAAGGGAAAATGCTACTTCTGGAATATGAAACAAGATTATTGGCTAGGACCCAAATCCAGTAAATTTCCAGATTTCTCTTTCTCAAAATCATGTGCTACCTGACTGAAAAGAGAACTGTTGTTAAGCAATGTCACTCGTTTTTTGTCCAGTAAGACTCAAGCTCCATCCCAAGATGACTGAGACAGAGGCCATGCCAGAGAGCACCAAACAGTGAAAAGCAGGCACATTAAGTATCATCAATTTCCACACTGGATTCTACTCTCACCGGACCAAAATTTGGGGATTTTTCTGAGTGAGGCATGAGGCAATGAGGAAAGCAGGACCATCATGTCGTGTTGTCTTTGCCATTTTCTGTACACATTTTAAAATGAGGGGGAAGTCAGAGTTCTTATTTTGTACAAACCACATGAATCATTGGTCCCACTTAGCACCAGTCTAGCAAAAGATTAATTTCCTCTGCAGAGTTGATCCAAATATGTGATGTCTGTGTTACAAAGTGAGGAGCCACCACAGAAATGGTCTTGACAACGCGTGTGGGCACTCCTGTAAGATTCTAACAGCTGTTTCAGTGTCTTCTAGATCCTGGCTGTACCATGTTCTTAACAATTTGCCACTCATTCAGTCATTAAGAGGTGAATTAATTAGGCTAATATGTTTTATTTCTTGTCATATTTCAAGTGAGCTACATTATGTTTCATTCTGCTAAATTCAATCCCTATTGGTGTTACAATAAATTGACTTGAAGTGTGGGGTACAAATAGGTGTAAAACTAAACTTCTACATTTAGGGTTTAGGATTTTCTGTGAGCTTTTTGCTCATTTCTTTAAAGATGTTACTGCTTGTTATTCATGCTAATGAATAACAAGACCTTAACAAGACCTTTGCATTAATTCCTCTGATTATTTGGATAAAACCCACTAAATGGCCTTCTTTGTATTCTAGCTAGCCATACAGACAAAATCATGAGCAGCGTACCTCCATCTGTACAGGACACATGCTTTGGTGGCAGATAAAAGCACAGCATTATAGACACTACAGCTGTAATCTAGAATTTTAATCCCGGGGAACCTGTGTCAAAAGTAGCACAATGTTGTGTCCTAGAAGGCTGAGAGACAATGCATAGTATTCTGTTTTGCAAATTTAATACGTCATTTAGTTTGCATTTCCTAAGAGGAAAATGGCAATAGAGAGGTGGATCAGCATGTCACATTTTCCCTACCAAATGATGAGAAAGCTAAGTGAGAATCACACTCAGGAAAAATTGCAAGTGAAAGTTTATAGATAGAAAAAACTCCTAAAACTTGTATTGTAGTTAAGATATTATTTAGCACTTGATGCATTAAGTTCCAGGAATTGTTGAAAAGGTAGTAGAGCTCACAGACAGACTCTGAAAGTGTCCATTTTTACAGGTAATTATTTTTCAAACCATTTCACTACCTACTTTCATAAGAAAGATTACCTGGCTCCCTTGGAAGCATTGTAAAGGTCACATTTTGTGTATTAGTAGAAAAATGTGGAATGCACCTGGAAGCTCATGTGTGATGTGGAGTGTGTTTGAAAATCCATGCATACTCTATAATTAAACACAAATATGATGAACATTGGCTTTTTGATCTGGTTTTGTTTTGGGAAGTAATGCTTCATTTAAGAAGAATGGATACTATTTAGGGAAATAATGAGTTTTTCTATTTTCATGTGCCTTGAAAAAGTTAATTAAATCAGAACTATATCTTGACAAAACGTATCACCAGAAAATGACTACAAATGTTTATCTACTTTATCTTATTAAGAAGATATGAAATAAAGAAATGAGAAAGTTAAACATGAGACTTTTCATAAATGAAAGTTCATCTAAACTGTCATGTAACATTTAAAGAAAAAGTGTTGATTATAGGATTCTAACTCTCTGGAACACTCATTCTATAAGCTTGGGTGTGTCGGCTGTTAGTACAGTGTAAGGTTCAGTTTATCTGTACATGATTAGAAAGAAGTCAATTTTTCATTGTTTTTAGGTTATTTGAGAAGTCAGGTTTTATATGTGTTCACAAATATGAAATGATTTCGTTCACTATTTAAAATTACTTCATCAGTTATTTGTATTAAAAAGAGTTTTGTCCTGCCTCTTTTTCACCAACTATTTGACATTAATGTTTTATATTCACCGCAGCTGGTCTCAGAAGTTATATTGTACTTACTCTATGTTGTGGTGGAAAGGCCTAATGCTTCCCAAGCTCAAAAAAAGTATATTACAGGTGTTATTTTTTCAATTGTTGAAAAAAAAGTAACTTAACAAACACAATTATTCCTGAACAATTGCATTTCTTCCCCATCTGAAAAAATAGTTTCAATGTAAAGTGTGGCTTTTGCAGAAATAGTTGATTTGAGTTGCAGAAAAAATAACCTATTTTCCCCTCCATTTGCATGAGGATTTGTACAAGAGAAAATCTTGTGAAGCCTCTAAGTTGATAAAATGACACTGATTTTGTGGATATAAGACCCTTCCTAGTTAAAAAATTATCTTTTTCATGATGACAGCTCATATAGCAACTGGGTAGCAATATCAAAAGAAAATGGGAGCAAGAAAAAAATTTCAAAAGGAATAGGTTATTCTTTTCAGTAAGCGTGAAGCCCATCCATTCCATCTCTCTGCCCTCTCCTTCATGAGCAATTTATATTGAACAGGCTTCCTGTTACCAGCAGTGCTTTCTTTTAAATACAGAGTTGTCTTAAATGTTGTTTTCCAAACCATGGAATAGAGACAATGGCAAGGAACAGATACCTTTTGTAAAGGATAAACAACATGGTTTGGGGTTTAAATCATACATTATTGAAACTGTATTTGCCAAGGAGCCAGCAAGGTTATCTGTTGCTAGTCCATTATTAGTTAAGCATCAGCTCATGTGCTTCCATTCTTACTTGGTCCAATACCATAGGGTAGAAGGAATAGTTAGGGGTGGTTCCTTACGCAAAAAAATCAATTTTATCTTTTAAAGTCTGTTATGAGTACTCAAAACAGCAAAAGATACCTAAATAATCCATTATTGAAAATAATGTTTTGGCAAGCCAATGGGTGAAACTATGAATTGAATGAAAATAATTATACTAAAAGAGAAGAATACTCATAGCTTGTAGATAAATTCATTCATTTAGCTATACTTAAATATCTGCCTACGCTTTTATCATTACAAAAAACATATGGTAATATCATCGTGTTCTATGGTAATATGACAAAATTAGACACTCATTCCATAACAGTAATATAAAATAACGGAAATTTCTAAAAATTCTTAGTGTTGTATTATTCTCTTTTATTAGTCATGGTTTAAATTAGTATACACTGTAATTGTAGTTACTTCTTGAGACTTACACTAGCCAGCCATTGTTAACCTTTCATATTACAGTGTGCTTAAGAAATCGTCAACTGTTCCTTTTGAAAAATTTATGTAGTTTAATTGAACACCTATGTACTTACGACTAAACAAGTGACAAAACAACAGAAAACAATAATGAAAATAATGGTACAGAGAATAAGCATTCATCGGCATAAACTGAGGTACAAAAGCATAATCAAATTTTGACAATATGATATGTTTTTAATTTCTTTCCAAAATGTTGATGCGAACAACAATTTAGTGTGTCAAAGGAAAGTATGTGTCATCACAGCCTCTTGAAGGAATAGGGTTTTATGTGTGTAAAAATATATATTTAAATGTCTAAAATATATAATTTCCTATAAGGTTATCTTTTTTGTGTTCTTTATGCTTTCTCAAGGTTTCTTATATCCAAAAAGGAAACAGGAAAATATTACCCGGTACAAATAACAAGAGATTAGGAAATTAAATTATAAATATCATAGCAAATTATTCATGAACAATCATTGACTAGAATTTGTATGCATAAAACAATGAAATACATTTTGCAATCTTTTCATATATACAAAAAGATTAGAGTTGTTTCACATGCAAATTTTTAATAAGAAAGTCGACTAATAATTTTTAATAAGTCAGTCATATTGAAGGGCAGACTTAGCTGTGATAACTGTCTGTCCTTATTTCCTTGTGATTAAAACAAAGCCTATGAACTATAAAGCAGATAAATGACAAATTAAAATTTAGAACCTTTTGAATGTATGGCCTGTGTTGCAGGAAAGTGCCTTCTATATAAAAGCCCTTTATATCCAGGAAGACAATGAATAAACTGCTTAGGACTTTTTTTCCTTCTACCCAGCAGCTAAAAAGAGGAACAACTTTTCTCGCACTCTTGCAGACATCAGTTCTCAAATTCTCCTGCCATATGTGCTAGAAATTTTTTTTATTTGCATTTTACATAATCATCCAGTTTCACTAAGGAGAATCTGCTGTCTGCCTAACCCTTTGCTATGTATCCTACTGTTTCACTTTGAAAGGATTGGCTTCATTTTGATATGCTGACATTAATCCATATTTGAAATCTTAGAAGGGGTTACTTTAATCGCCAGGCTAAAGTACATAACAATTTTGAGTTTAAAATCTGATCTAAATTCTATGTTTCTTGTACATGTGGTTTTTTTCATTGATCATAGTTCATGATGACAGTAAACAAACACCCCTGCAATACCTACAAAAGCGTTGGAAATTGGGATCTTTTAGCTCTCATTCCAGCAGTTAAAAGCGACGGGTCTAGATACATTCAGAAGGATGTGGGTTTTCAGGTAAAACTGTGTACAGAATATCTGACTTTGGCATTATTGACTCTACTTTCAATTATTATTGGAATACAATACTACAAAGAGTATGAGTATTCTTTGGAGTCTTCATTTAATCTGTCCATCAAAACACTATGTAAATATTTTTCTGCCTTATTATACCATGTCCAAAAAAGGCTCACTTCTAGGTGATAGTGGGTCTTGAGATCTCAAAATATGTGACTTTTTTGTGTGTCTCTGATATGTTGACTTAGGAAGTAGATTGTTTCAAAATAAGCCACTGGAAATAAGTGCATTCGTCCACTTTGATACATTTATCATCTTTGATAAATCCAAGCGAGAGCTGAAGAAAGTAATTCTGAAGACATATACATTTGTTCCATTGATACAGCAACACACAAAAGGAAGAGCCAGAGACACCTGTGTCCAGGTTCAGAGAAAAGGAAGGAAGGGGCACAAGACCCGCCTTCTTTATTTTTTATATCGATTTGGAAATCACTATTCATTGGAGGAAATCAGTTCTTCCTCCCTCAACTACCGTGGTCAAAGGAAATGTTCATTAAAGTTCTGTGTCCATGAGAAAGGAATGTGAATGATAAGATACAGTTACAATAACATAGCTATGTTTACAGAAAATAACTGTGAGAGAGAAAGTGAAAAACATCCAGCTGCAAAAAGCAGGGCAACATTCCAAGTCTGTATGCAGAGACTGGGGAACATATGCTCTACAAGAGAGAGCACAGAGACAACTTTAAGATGGTTCAGATGCTCCTGGGCTAGCTTTGAAATGAGAAACAATGTATCTGACTCCCCATGGCCAAAGCTATCATTCTTGCCATGGATAAATTTGGATGCTAGATTTTTCCCCTTTTTATGATTTATTTCATTGGAACAGATTTTTTCTTTCACTTTGGAGATAACCTACCTCATTGCAAGTCAAATAGAATATAGCAATTGTTATCCTTGACTGGATAAGATGTCTCTCAGTTAAAGAAGAAAATGTTTGTCTACAACAAAGAGAACCTGAAGGTTCAGTAAATTATCAGGCAAGCATAATCTGAAAATTTACTGTGTCCATGTCTCACATACACATAAACATAAAAATCTCCTAGTCTTACAAATACCTGTTTGCAGACATAGTTTTATTTTCCAGGCTCTTGTCCTTATGTGGGAGAAGGACTGCCTCAGTCATTTAATGCATTGTAAGTAGGCATATTACTAAGTGGTTCATACCAGACATATTTCCAAAAATATCCCTCTGCATATTTCCTTTCCCACAAGCATGAACATTAACCAAATGAATTTGTGGAAGGTACAATGACTGTTTTGAGGTGCCAGGGATGGGCTTGGAGTTCCATACTTTCAGATCTCCCAGCACTGAGGCCCTCATTTCAAATTGCCCAGCTATAAACAAAAACAGGTTCCCAGTGGGAACACATCTGTGTCCCTGAGTCCCCCCAACATTATGCTGAGAATTGGAGCCTTCCATGACTGGAAATTTCAGGAACATCTACATACTTCTTAAAATCTTCCCCTAAATCCTTTGGGGTCTAGCTCTCCACAGGTTCCCCAGAAATTCACAGCTAGGACTTCCAAGAAAAAATTTCACATGTATTTATTCAGCACTTACTGAGAAAAGATGATCCAGCAGTTCCTTATTCAGCTCAAGATGCTCTTCTGTACAGCCATCCAAAATGTAAAATTATCCTGATACAACCCTTCTGCATTTGTTCCTCAGCCTGTAGATCTGTAGCAGTCTTCCTTGACAGACAATGATGCTTATTCTCCAGCTGTGCAGGAGATCTTGTAGGTAAAATGTTCTGAGACAATCTGTAGAAATGGGATGTTTTCTTGTGCAGGGATCATGTTCAACATCTCTGATCAGTAAAAAGTGAAGCACTAGAGGAAGCAAAATTCTGTTAAGACTCTTTGGCTCTGAGTAATCACGGAGAGCCAATGGTGCCAGAAATAAATCACATGAAGAGAAATACTTTGGGCATAGGAATGGAGCTGTGAAAACCTCACTAGAATAGGAATGCTCCAGAAACACAGAAAACAACTGGAGAAGGTTTAACAGCACCCAACTTTTGGGTACAGACATACAACTACAGAATAAGGAAGTTATTGCAGTTTAAAAAAGCTACAAAACTTCAATCTTAAATGACTGTGTTCTCCTAGTTCACGCAAAAGACACTAAAATGTTTTACTATAGCAATACTTAGCAGTAAAAAAATTTATTAAAAAGGAAAAAAAAACCAAAAAAAAAAAAAAAAACAATTAACCCAAATACATTTTCTGTTTATCTGAGCCATACAAACATTTTGAAAGAAAATTCAGGGGTATAAACTTTGCATACTTCATATTCCATTGCTTTTACAAAGAACTAGGTGCACGCACAGAGACGCTGAACTGCAGCTCACCTGTCAGTGGTGACCAACGTGTTACCACCAAGCTATTGTTGTCTATTCATCAGTATAGTCCCTCAAGAATGAGACCCTGGAAGGGACTCAAAATGTAATGTCAGATGTCATGATATCTAATTTTGAAAGGATTCTACATCTTAGAGTTTCTTAAGTTAATGAAAGTAGACTAATTATGAAATTACTACCTGGTTCTTTGAGTAGAAAATATGTACATTAAACACGTAAGAATACATAGAAAGAGGACGAAACACACACACACAAAATACCCCACATCTGAAACCTAAAAAACACCTACCACCAAGAACAGCAAAGACCCATCCAAACAAACCAACAAAAACCAAAAAGCAAACAATGAAAGAGAAGAGACCAAAGACTCAAATCTGCCATTTTTGTGCCTGAACAAATCCTGTATACATGGAAATTCAAACTGTATACCAAAGCTACTGGGTGGAAAACACATATACACATTTGTATAAGCTACATCACAATCTTTGAATTATTTGACATTGAAAGAAAACATAAAACAATGAAAAAAAACTGTAAAACCTGGCAAGTTTAAACCTCCTCAGTCCTGAGAAGCTGACATTAGTACCTGGTTGTTGCTTATGTTTTGTGGATGTTTAGGACTCCAAGCTATGAAAGGAGCTCAACTCTGGCAGTATTTTTTATCATTCACTATAGAGAGGATACAAACCTGTAGTTGAAAAGCTAGTCTTTGTATTTCTGAAGGAAGATGACCTTCCTCCTGCTTTTCTTTATGATTCTGGGAAGTGTTAGCTGTCCATTTGATGCAAATTTGTAGTTTTCTGTGACTTCTGGTATAGTCCAACTGTAATACTTTGGGAGTTGCAATTCAAGGAAATTTGGTTTTCTGAACCAAACCAAATAGAAAACAGTCTTTTTTAATTTCTGTGCCTAAGGTCCTAACAAGCTTTTCAGCTGAAGTCACTTCAGAGATGGACAAATGAGGTACTGGTAGTGGTATTTTGCCTGAATGGGTTTCAAAATATGGAAGTAATAGTTTTCTGAATAGAAAAAATGACTTTGCAACAGTCACATTGGGTGGATAATGGAGCAGGGTTTCCTTGGTCTTCAGTCTTAGCGTTTAAAAAAGAAAACAGGAATAAAACCTAAAATAGTGTGCATAAGGCAAGGCACAAAAGAAGATGTAGTGATTTTTCTGTTTTATTCCATTCTGTTTTATGTTTCTGTCCAGTTGCCAAGGTTTAAATAGGACACCTGGATGAAAGTAGAAAAGTTAGAAGTGCCCTGATTCGTACTCTTAATTTAGAAAAGAGGAAAAAAGAAGAAATTGAGAAAGTAGAGGCAGAAACAATACCATCTACTATCTAATACTATCTACTATTATCTACTGATAGCAAGATAGAACAGGATATCTTAAGATAGCTTCTTTTTACTGTCTGTTGAACCAGGAAACATAGGGTAGAGGCTTTAAATTTAATTGGTAGTGCTTTACTGATTTCATTCCTTGTCCAGAGATTTTGAGGAGAAATAAAATTATATACATTTTTCTGAAGACTAAAAAGAAAATCAAAGAGAAAATGTGTGCCTCCTGCAGATGCTTCTTTAAGCTAGATAAAGTAAGGAGATGTTAAATGATTACAAAAGGTTTCTTTATCTTCAGATGATTAATAGTTGCTCTGTAGACGACTGTTACCTGCAAAATAAAAACACAGCTGTGTTTTAAGAAAAGAAAGTCTAGAGACTGACTGTCAGAAGACACACTCACAGTTTCAAGTCTTTGGCAAGCACAGTAGCCCAGACAGTAGTCATACCCTGTCACTATCCACACACCTGGGAATAGGCATAAGAACTTCACAAAATACATTGAATACCAAATAAATAATAGCATAAAAGAGATCAGACACAGCAGAAATTGCCTCTGTTTTCATAATGTTCAATACTGGGATAGACAGAGGGTTCAGATCCTCAGTTGCGGTTCTTAGCCAGGATGAGAAAACTTATCCCTGTGCCATAGGTTGAAAGCCAGGAAAATTATGAAAAGCCAAGGGACAAAGGCCTGTTTCTACGATTAGGACAATTCTCATGTGTTTCCAACTGGGTAGAAAGGTGCAACTTTGGGACATGACTGTCCCATAGGAGACACTCAAACAATATTCTCTACATAAATCCTGTCTCTGTTCTACAGCTCCTTCAGAATAAAATCTTATATATTCAACACTTATTTCTTTCACGTGAAAGTTATCACTCATTAGTATTGCTCACAGAGAAGGAAAATTACATTGTTCCAGTCACTGTGTTTGACCAGAGTGATCACTAAAGATAAAAAAGTCAGCTTTTCAAAAGTAGACAGCCTAAGACACCGTTTCTGATAAGATGACCATCATGGATTTATTGCTTACAAATCTCCAAATTCAGGTTGTTAAGCATCCCGTGCCTCCAGTCTTGACATCTACATTGTCATAGGCAAACTCTAAGTGTGGTGTAGGAACTGTCTAAACAGTACTGATGCTTCTGCTCTTTGAAAGTGCAAATTTCAGCTTACTGCTGCCATATACACCTTCTTAGTACTATTTAGAAGAACCAGGACACATGCCAGACTAGATCAGTACTGCCAAGAATCCATAACAGTGATTTAGGACTAGGAAGTTCCATCATGGCTATGATCTTAATCTTGTCATGAAACCAAAGGGCTATATGCAAAACAAAACAAGAGAAAAACAAGAAATCTGAAGATAATAAATGTAGAACTAGTTATTTCATTAAAGAATATCTCCAATCCCTTCAAGAAAATTATACTGCAGGTAGCTTCCATTTCAGTCTATATACAAGTATCTAAAGCACACAGAGGTGATAGGAAAGCAAATATACATCAGTTGGAATCCCAGGGAATGGTGCTGTGAAGTAAGCATGTTGCTTCAACATCATTTCTTGATGCATGAGGACTATGGGTACTTGAGATGTCTCTGCAGGAGCCTAATAATATTTCAGACACAAGGATATCAATGTTAAAGAGGAAAGCAGAACAGAACATTTAAGCTAAAATGCTTGAGTTTGGTAAGGATTTCTTTGAGTGTCTATGCTAAACTATGCAAGTAATGTTTTAAATCACAGTACAGGAAGAGGATTAAACATCCATTTCATATATAACTAGTGGCAGGAAAAATAGGATCTTTTGCAGAGATCTAGCAGGTAATGCAAGCTCTCCTTTCAGCTTTCAAATTAAGAAATAGGTGCAGCCTAGAGGACATAAGTCCTTGCAAGCTGTGTCCTTGACAACTTACTTACTAGTATCTATCACATATATTTGCCATCAAGGACTGGCAGGCATAGAAAAGTTTATGTTCAGACAGCTTTTAATGCTTCTGGCAAGTACAAAAATATTTTGGTTTAAGTCCACTGAGGTGTTCAGTAACATCCACAATGCAGACAATGATGACAGTAGAAGTACTTGATACTGGTTTGGTTTTTGGTTCATAGTTGCGAATTCCGTACTTTTGTGCTGAAATGGCTGTGATTTTTTTCTTATGGTTTTTGGATATTTGCTTGTGAAGGGAGTTTGTTAAGGGTTTTTTAAGAGCACTTGATTTGTGTTTCTGTTTTTTTGGTTTGGGTTCTTTTACGTCTTTTCTGTTTTAGATAAGCCTTTAGGCACTTCTTACAAAGAGACGAAATTTTATTTTGTGAATTACTGATTGAATTACCCTCTTGAGAATTCTGCATACTTAGAGATCTGGTTCTATCAAGCAAACTAATGCTTTAGAAAAGGGTCATTTAAACACCTTTGTGGCAGATGTCTTTGTAACAGCTCTTTTCTGAGTACCTTTCTCTCACAGGTCTAGATTTCACAGAATCACAGAATCATTTATGTTGGAAAAGACCTCTGAGATCGTTGAATCCAACCTTTGACCAATCACCACCTTGTCAACTATACCACAGCACTAAATGCCATGTCTGGTCATTTCTTGAACATTTCCAGGGATGGTGACTCCACCACCTACTTAAGCAGTCTGTTTTGATGCCTAACAACCCTTTCAGTATAAAAATTATTACTGAGAGATGTAGAGAGAAAGTAGTATTTCTCAGTTCTTGATGGCTGGTGACTTAGTTTGGTATGAGAAACAACTTCATTAATTTCCTAGGTTGCACCCCAGATCCTGTCAGCTCAGACAGATTTTAAAATCTCTTGATAAATTACTGTCTGTAATCTACAAGATCTGAATGTGTCCAGTGTTAGACAATATCACAGCAGCATTGTATTAATTGAACTAATTCAAATTCCCAATCAATTCCTTAAAAAAGTTTCTTTTTTTCTGTGTACAGTTTTTATGTTCAGTGTTTCTAAACAGTATCATTTCTAGTGTTAGTTAGGAATAGTGTTCTTACAAACTACACTGTCAAGTCTTTGTTTTGTTTTGGCATGTGGTTTCCTCTTGTTTGTAGAGCTTTCTATGGAGAAATTTTGGTTCCACAGTTAAAGAAAACTAGATGGAGTTACAGAGAAATTTGGTGAAAGTTTTGTTTGCTGTTCAGTTATGTTCATACTGCTCTAGCAACTAGAGGCAAGTGATACAGATCAAAATATTTCAGGTCATTTAGACACAAAAAATGCATTCAATCTAGATAGAAGTCCTGTTAGAAACAAATCTCAAGTATGGAAATGCTTTTTCAAACTCCTTAAAAGTTTTGTGTTTGCTCAGTGGATTGTGTTTAAGGAATTGATTACTCTAATCCCATACATTTACTAGACTCTCTTTAAATGGACCAAACTTTCTTCTCCAGTAAGTGATCATTTCTGCAAGAGATGGCAGAAGTTGCAGTAAAATATGTTCTGAAGACTTCCAATCTTTATTTATCTCATTGCAAAAGTAATCCTTTGGAGACTGTCTCCAGAAGTAGAAGCAGGCTCAGTTAATAGTTCCTTCCAGTATTTTGAAACTCATTGATTTTATAAAGCAGCTGCATGTCTCTAATCTTTCAACTGCCACAGGATACTACTACAAGGAGAAACTAAAATTGTTGCTCACATTGCTCAATTTGCTGATGATGACTAAGGCTGCATCACCAATGGGGAAAGTTTTAAACTGCATTTTCTACTTGCCTTACAAGAAAGTGAACTACAAAAAAAAATGTTCTTTATCAGAGCAACAGTTAACAAAAATAGATGGAATAAAATCTGGCAAATAGCACTGCACAGCTTTCATGGTCTTTGCATTTGACAGTTGATCTATACTGACCATTTTCTATACAATATTTCTTGCATACATAGGAGGTAGCTACAAATATTCAACCTGAATAAAAAGAGATTAGGATCTGGGGAAATTAAGGTCAAATGTTCTGTATAGAAGTATTTCTAGTATTAACAGGAGCACAAAACTCCTTATTGAAGGACTCCTTTATTTTCAGCACACTGTTTCACAATCTTCTGCACACTGTGTTTTGCAAGGTAAGGAAATTTGGATAGCAATCTCTTTCAATCTGTAGATGCTCAGAGGTATATTCCTACATGATATTTCCACAGCTTTAGCAATATCCTCATCTCACTGTGTTCTTTGGGAAATATTGTTGTATCCATAATGAACCTGAGGCAATTGACTTAACTTGTACTCTGGTATGAACACTTAAAGATTTCATTGTTTTCTTTTAAAATAACTTTTGAGGACATATTAGAAATCTTTTGTGGTACTTTCCAATGTTGGCCTTCCAAAACAAAACTTGAGTTCTGACTGGCTAAAATAGTAAAACAAAGCCAAGCCTGTGAACTCAGATTGTATGTTGCAAAGACATTTCCTAATTACCGGGAGATAGGAGTCATAAAGAAATTGCAGTAAATAAAATAAAACAAAGTTGATATGCCTGCAGGAAAAATTGAAAAGGTAGAAGATATAAATACACTGTAAGGAAGGGGATGACATATAGGGGCAGAATTATAAGGAAGAATGTGCTCTCAGTGCAGAAAGCACAGATATGAAGGTATAGATGTTTCTTACCAGCACAGACTCCAGGAGCAATAGCCATAAGTTGCAGGAAGTACATTGAATCTGGAAAAAAAAAAGGTAATAAGAGGACTCAGGATGGATACTCAGGAGAAGACCAACTTTTTGTAGTCGAAGAGAGAGATGAAGAATTAGAAAACAAGACTGCTATGGCTCACTGCCAGACCACAAAAGCTTTGGGACCTAAAAGCAACTCTATTTGATGGGCACTCAGTAATAAGAGACCACAAGTGTCTCTTTTAGACTTATCCAAGTCCAGTTAAGAGGTAATTAGGTTAATTAATTAGGCTAAATAATTACATTTTCCTTGGCAAGATTTTCAGCACAATAAGAAATTGCTCCATTCAAGTCAGAACAGTGATGTAATTTCCCAAGTTATACACAATCTTGGAGCTCATTTAATTTAATTTTATGAATAGTCCCTAGTGCCTCATACTTACCCTGATCTTGCCAGATACCTCTAAAACAGAATCACACACATTTCAGTAAGATATTTTAATTTTCTTCCTTTACTGTTTTCCTTTGACCATTGGCTCTGAGGCCATACACAGGAAAAAGAAATCTTATCCTAAAAAAAATATTCATACAGAATTCTTCTACAAGTCTATGATAAGTTAGACACAGAAATAAATTTAATTAAATGTTTTACTGTTTTGTAGAGAAATACCTGCCTGACAAATTTATGATTAAACTGCGTATATTTAGTCTTCTCATAATTTGGTTAAAAGTCCACCAGCCTATTTCCAGTTGCACTATTTATGAATAAATTTAATACTGACCCTCATCATTCTTTCTGAGATTACATGCTAAGTTACTTTTTCTGGAACTAAACATGTTGAGATTCAAGAGAGAGTTCAAACTAACTGTATATTTTTATCAATGTAATTCTACTTGTTTTGCACACTAAAAGTTATGCTAAAAACAAATGGGAAGGTTGGGCTTTTGCAAATGAAAAAAAGTAAGAGCCAGTAAGAAAAAAGTGAGGAGTGCATGAAGCCTTGTGTCAGCTTGGTCAGAAACATTTATGAAGAGTAGGTAGAGTAACTAGTTTGTCTCTATCCATTAGTGCTGTACAAAGTTGCTTTACTCTTTCAGAGCAATACTACATTGCTGCCAATATGCCTTGTGTCTCCTGCGCTCCTCTGTGACTACACAATATGGAAACTCAGTATACCTAAGTCTTGACGGAAGCAGAAGTCTTCTGGGCACTTTGACAGATAAAATGCTAATTTATACAGAATAACACATCCACAATGAAGAAAGGAGAAGAGAGACACAAGATGCTTGTTTGAACTTCAATAAATATTAACCAGTTATATCCTGTTTGGGTCTGGTCCTTGGCTATTGGAGGGAACTCTTCTACTTCTTCATGTTCATTACATTTTGCCAGTCTAAGAAATCTCTTTATCTTGCATTACCACTTCAGAGCCCAGCATGACTGAAATATCAGTTTCATTATAAAGATTTTTGTACATACACAGACACACACAGACACAGACACAGATACACATATTTGAAGTGACAGAAACATTCCTCTTTCTGCACCAACCATTTCTAAGGTGTGTTAGAGACTATGATAGCAGAGAACAAGCTCAGTCCTGCAGTTGCTATCATTTAAGGCAGTTTGATAGTTTGTTAGTTTGCTTGGTTTCTCTGATCAAATCTACTTGGTACACAATATCAAGAATTTTAGGTCACACATTGCAATGTATAAGTTTGATAGATCTGAAAGATTTGTGGTAGATAGGCTTTGCAATATAGCTATACAGCTGAGTGTAATTTAATTTTTAGATCTATGAGTAAGTTTCAAAAAATATTTCAGACCTCTTGTCAGTCTATAAATGCCTTTTTAGAACTACTAGACTAAATTTCCCGTTCTGTTTTCTGAAGAAGTCCCATAACTGGACCAAGAACTTACAAATTTGCATTTATTCAGTTAGGTAAAAATGGCATGCAGATCATTAACTGTTAATATATTCAGATAGCTATAAACTAGGTGTAAATTTTAATCAGCTTCAAATTTGTTCCTGTTCCATGACAGGAAGAATATGAGAAAATAAAATTTCTGGTATTGTTCTAGTTAATTTCTTCACTTATATATGCATCTCTCTCTGTCCCTCTCTCTGTCTCTCTCTCTGTCTCTGTCTGTCCCTCTTTCTCTCTCTCTCTTCTCCCTCCCCCGCAATCCCCATTCCCCTTCAGAACTTCACTAAGGAATTCTATTTTAAGTGGGTTCCTAGTCTAGTTTCTTTCTCTAGACTCATTTCCATTGTTTCTCACACTTGTGGCAGTGTACCTGAAAGGCAAATAAAAGATCAGAACGCTACTTTTTTCCATTCATGTTTCTTAAATTAATTTTTGTGGGTTTTTTTTATACAGCTAATCTTGCAAGAATCAGTCCTTGTAGATGTCCATATGATTCATAGTCTAAAATATGTTACCTTGTTTCTCATGCAATATCATCAGAGCAGTTATTCCCTTCACCCTGGAAAAATAGAAAATAATTTCAAAGTTTGAGTATAATTTTCCTAAATCCTGCCTAGTCTCTGTGTTTTCAGTCTAATGTCCCTAAATATCTTCTGCAAAGTGAATAGTAAAAAAGCTAGCAGCAGTACTCTACAAAAATTCAATATCTTTCCTTCGCTTATCCTTATAAAAGTTCTCCAGATTTATTTGAAAGTTTAGGATTTGGAAACTTTTAGTTGAAATTTCAAGATTGGGGACCTGCAAAAAAATCCAACCCTTTACCTCCTATTGGTTTGGTGGGGTTTTTTGTGGGTTGGTTTGTTTGTTTGTTTGTTTGTTTTGTGGTTTTTTGTGTGTGTGTCATGGAAAGATAACAGTGTTACAAAGTGTTTATAAGGGACTACTTTCTCAAATATTATGAATATGAACTAACTTTCTGTGACAATTTAGACTCATGAGACTGATTTTTGTTCTTGTCTTCTAGCTCTTGAAAACTATATGGTCTATATGCTCTAGGAGCATATAGTTCTTCCCAGGAGAGATATATAGGGTAACACCAGCTCTGTAAGTCTCTTTGGTCTGTATGAAACAATGGTCAATAAACTTAGAAGGGGAAAAAAAAGAAAACAGAAGTGAAGAATTTATTTTTCTTTCTTCTTTCTTTCTTGAATGCTGTGTTCCAAACTCCTGCTCTGGAAGAATTTACGTTAATCCCCAGGAGTCAAGAAACACAGATTGTTAGTTCTTTATGTGTCTTTTAATTTAGTCAGTAGGTCTCTTCGTCTGTTTTAAAGACAAAACATTTTTGCACTTGGAAGGGAAATGAACCATCCAAAGTCACCTCTCTAGTTCAGGATGGAGCTGGGAAGATGAAGCTGAACATAATTGTTATACACTAAATTTGCCTCCCATTTTAGTGTTCATCTACTACATAAAATATTAATTCTATTCCATGTCGAGCATAAAATAAAATGTTACAAAATGGGCCGTTTAGTTAGTAACTTCCATGTTTCTTAAGGCATCTGCAACAGCTGCCACCTACCTCTCACTCTAAGTAGCATTTATTTTCGGTAAGACAACTCTTACAGCAATTTGTTGTATCAATTGTGTAAAGAGAACTGAGTATAATAATCTGAAAAATTTAACACAGTGTGAATTGATTTTTCTTCTTAACATTCCGAGGCCAACAATGATAAAAAGTGACCTCATAAAAAGTTTGATACAAAAATGAAAACAAAACAAAACAAAACAGAACAAAACAAAAAACCTACAAGTTCACATTTTGTTAAAATTGGAAGCATGGGAAAATGAGATGCTTTTGTAATTCTGTGCATTACAATAGCAACTTTCTGTTGTAGTTTTATGCTGCTGCAGTGCCCTCTGTCTTTTAATGTACCTATATACAGTTAATCATCCCATGAGGTGCAGTGTTTTTGTTCTTTCAGGACACTGTTCTTTCAGGACAGTGTTGTCTTTCAGGACAACTTTGGCTAATATTTCTGTCCTGCAAGGTAAACTTTTTAGAAAATAAATAACCATTTATGAAAATTTCCCATAAACTGGGGTTAATTTCCTATCTTCTTATATAAATTCACAAAGTATAAAGCCATTTTTTCCCATGAGGCTACTGGTTAAATTCTGATATTCTTACTGTCATTACCTAAATGTATCCAGTTCAACAACTGAGAAAAGTTTTACAGACTGGGAAAGAAATTTCACTGACAGTTTTAAATTAAAAAATATCAGATGCTTTATTAATGTAATTAAAGGATTGGTTTGGTTGTTAACTACAACAATGTTCAGAGGTGTTATTACACTAATTATCACTTAATAATTAATACTGTTACCATTAAAGCCAGAGAGCTTTATGTTGTTCAATATACCTCAGAGAAATACCTACCCCATTGGTTCATATCATGAACAATATTCTGGATTTGAAATTCTGGTCTCAGACATCCCATCTTTAAGAGCCTGACAGCATAATTATTGAAAATACAGAGCACCAGGATAGATAAACTATTTGAGGTGAGAACCTGTTTCCAGTGGAGAAGAGGATACCCTGCTATATATGGAAAGGAAAAGGTTAGAAAAGGCCATGCTGAAAATAACTCAAAATGGCAACATTCTAAAAATACCTGTGCACTTTGTTTTTTCATAAACTGTAAGTATTGAATTCTCTTACAAAAACATATGTTCCACTTTTGCTTGAGAAGAGACTGTTAGTGTGTCAAAATGCTGCATGCTGTTTTGTATAAGCCCTGTGCTTTCATATGTAACACATACAGGTGATCTATACAACATGCCACCAGTTATTATGCTCCTTTTTCATGGGAATTAATTCATTTTTTTTCCTCCACCCTCTTCACTTTCCCATTTCCTTAGTATTACAGTTTCACCCAAGAGAGCTCTAAATGATGCATGGCTAGAACAAAGGCAAGGGAATCTAGGGCAATGTCGTAAGACTAGACAGACTTAGTTTCTGCTGTAGCCTGTAACAATGCAGAGAATTAAACATTTACACATCTGTTTGTTATCAGAATTGCTTCTCTTGTGCTTTTAAAAAAATAACTCCTTTGATTTTACTGTAACATGCAATCTGCTCTTAGCAGGAAAGAAATGCAAAAGCAAGGTTTCAGCCCCAGAAAATCTTTTTGCTACAGAGAAGTATGTGTATATGTTAAAAAAAAAATAAAAAAGTAGATACAGATTATATATTTCTCCTCCTTCTCATTCTCCAAAATCTGTTTATACAGGATTGTTTGAAAGAATTACACAGACATAAGAAAACAGCACAAAATTTGAGAGATTCTATAGCTAAGCTTTAAAAAGCACTTAGAGATTTTTCTTTTTCCTGAAGCATTTATTTTTAGCAGTATTAAAGAATGCTCATTGTGCAACATGTCAAACAATATGAAAACATCTCACTAGCAGTGTGGTTCATCAATTTTTCCCATATGTCTTCAAAAATATGGTGACAAGTGAAAAATTGAAAACTAGTATTGTGAAAGTTCAACATATCAAAATGCTTTGTGACAAGATATTTTCAGTATTTTCCCAGTAGAACTAACAAGATAAATAAAGACCACCATTTTGATTGGCAAATTTCTGCAAGCATCACAGAGGAGGTGGCAATAGTGATTTAGTACATGGCTCACTATCACCTGTGTGATAGTAATGAACAATTGTTATCTTAGAGTACAGTGAGTACAGTGCACTGCTTTGCTGAGACAGGCAGCCAGTTACCTTGGAGTAGTAAGTAAACTCCTGGAATTTGTCTGCCAGGGGTCTAGAATTCTTTCATATGCAATATGGATCTCACACAAGACAGAATTTGTCCATCAGTTTGCAATTAATTGCATGCAAACTTTTCATACTTCGCTACTATTTCAGCCAGAGTTGACACTATTTTGCCCTAGGTACTTACTTCATACAGCTGTGCATTTTTTTTGTCCCTCCAGTGGCTTGTTCAGGAGTTGACATGCTGCCATACACATCAAGAAAGAACAATTATATCCAAGATAGGCTTACAGTTGTGTGATTTCTGGAATGTGGGGAGTCTGGTGTGCAGCACTGCTCCTGGACTGAGGTTCACTGACTTCTGTTGGCCTCTTCCTACGTGGTAGGAACAAAATGTGTACCACAAATGGATGGCACACACCAAGATGTTTCAGTGGCAGATATGTAGAGATCTCCCTGGTGGTCACAGTCTAGGCTCAAGGTCTGCTTCCTTCCCAGTGCTCTATAACACAAATATTATTCTGTGCCATGGAATTAAAAGTTGTGTTACTGTGAAATTAACTCTCTCCTGGACGCACTGTTTAGATTCCCTCTGAGTGCTTCTGATTCCAACACATCCAGGTGTATCGTGGAGCAAAACAGGCCAATACAGTAAGAATGTTTTCCAGATCCATCATAGCTTAGGGAAATTAATTTAAGTCTGTTCATTCAATTCAAACTGTTAGTCTAAAATCCAAGGAAGGAAAACAAAATCAATACACTCATTCGAGAAGCTGCCAATACAGGCACCTGAATTCAGGGATATTAGAGTACACGGTCAGCAGCTATTGATGTATGTGGAAAGATCATTAATATGATGCAGTTCCTTCATCCCCACCAGGATTTTAAAATTTCAAGAGTCTATAAGATTTTATTTCCCTTTGAGTATAAAAGGATGTCAGGTCAAAAGGGTTATGCTGAATAGTCCATTTTAGATACTGAAGCTATACCTAAAATATTGTTCTGTGCCTACATTTTCTTTCTGGACAGGGTCTTCAGAAAGAAAAAAAAAACAAACAGCAAAACCATAAAAACCCCAACCCAACAACAAACAAACAAAAAAAGCTCAGCAAAGATGTGGCAAAATGTCTCCTGATTATGCAGAATATGTTTATTTCCAGGTATTGACAACTTTCCTATTCAAATGTGTTGATACGTTCATTAGCTATAACTGAAGAAATTCACAATTGCACTGAAATAAAAAAAAAGTAAAACCATTTGTTTAGAGCAAAGTTTGCTGCAGTGTCCCTTTAACAAAACCACTGCAACTTCACTGGTTTTAGTTGTGTTGTTCCCTCATTCAGATATAATAACAGAAAAGCAGGCCATATATCTGTGACAAATAAAAAGAAATATTCAAAGATATTCATGTTTTTTTTAGAGTGTGTCCTGCTATATCACTTATATAGCAGGAAGGTCATACCTTCCTGTTATACCTTACAGGAAGGTCAAAGGCTCTCTTTTTTTTCCTTCATTAAAAAGATCAACTGGCCACTGACACCCCATTCCTCTTCACTTTACATGAATGTGAAATAAAGCTAGTCAAAAGGAAAATGCAATTTATTTGAAACTTATACCAGACTTTATTCTCTTAAATTACAAGTGTATACTTTTTAAATTAGAAAGCCCTTTCAGGAGTGAGTGTTGAAGTCTGAGATCGAAAAGAGTCCAGAGTTAACCCTCTGGTTTCCTTTTATGTTATAAGGAAAAAGAGTGTATTTTTTACTTCAATGCAGTGAATGGTCAAATATCTGCATTTAAATGAAGTATCTTTAAAACTGTTTATAAAACAGAGCTAAGGGCTACTGGCTTCCTTGAGTGCCAGGAAATAGAGATGTTTTATTTTATAGAGCTCATTTGTTCTACTGTTCTTGGATATGAGGCAAGAGAGTTAAAAATTAGAACAGCACAGGAAAGAAAGTTCAGAAGCACATACCAACTTAAAATGACTTATCTGAAAGCTTCATTAAAAGCCTCTGATTGTAACTGGGTGTTCAAATTGTTGTAATTGCAACCAAAAAAAAAAAAAAAAACAAAAAAACCAAACAAACAAAAAAACAACAGCAAACTAAAAAGCAACGAACAACCAACAATCAAAACCTGAACAGGTGAGCTACAGAAAAATCTAGTTTTACATAATGTCACCTGCTTCCATTTTGCTAATTCAATGAACTTTTTATCATTTGTTACCTTTTCTGGTCTGAGTTATTTCTGTAAAGACTCAGAGTACTCACAGCACTAAGGCCTCATTTGATGAAGTTGCAATCAAACACAGTAAGGAAATCCATAACTGCTTACATTCTCATTAAATTATGTTAATGAATGTAATGAAACCAGAAAGCATCCTCAGACATGTAATTTCTAGTTAACAAAACAGGATTAATCGTGAACAGAATGAGGTCGGTTACCTTGCAGACTGTGTCAAGGTGTATGGGGCGCCTCACCTGGTAACACTTGATATCCACAAGCAGATAATGACAAGTGAATATAAAGACTGATTGTACTAGAGGCAACAAGATGAATGCATACAGGAAACTGAGTCTTTCATGTCTTTAAGGAAAGGTTCAGTAATACAGTAATGAAGATGAATGAAGCATCAGATTTCAGTAGAAAGCATGACATGGTCAAACCAAGAAGGAAGGAATGGGATTTCAGTTGCTGATTTATCTTTATCTGTTGTACATATTTAAGAATGGTGCCATCAGCATGCAGAGGCCGTATGACAACCAGGTCTTGAATTCCAAACACTTTGTATATCCCTGTTTAAAAAATAGAAGCTTCAATCTAAATACTTTGTAAATAAATTTATTTAGATCTAACAGAGAAGTGTTATGAAGGTCAGATATTCAGAAAAAGGAAACAGAAAAGAAACAGATATCAGAGGAATTTCAGCCTCTGTTATTAAATGTTACATTTTTACTTTGTCATCCAGTGATGTTGCATTTTAAAAGTTTTAATTTTTGCTAACTGAAAGAGTAAAAAGCAGTGAGTTTAAAATATGCTCTCTTTTTCTCGTTTTGTCAAAGAAGTCTAAATATCAAATCATCTGGAAAAAGTTTGTGTCCAACTAAAACAGAAGGTGAAATTATTATACAGCTTTACTCTTGAATTCAAATTTCATTCTCAACCAAGGCTGGCTTCTGAACATATTAAGGTTTAAAATTGCACAATAATTAACACAGGCATATGTTGTAATGCCTCTGGGCGTGGCTTGCGGCCGGGACCGTCGGGTCCTTTCCCCCCCGCGCGGTGTTGGTCCTTTCCCCGCCCCCGCGCGGCAGCTGGAGTGGTGCAGCCCCGGCTCGGCGGGGGCCGTCCCGGGCCAGGGAGGCAGGGGCTGTCCCCGCCCACGGGAACAGATCATTGGTTCCCATGCCAGCTACGGACGGCTGGCTCACTGGCCGGTGCCCCTGTCAATCATTGTGATCCTCCGCAGTGATTGGCTCTCCCGACTGCCTTCCCCTCGCCCTGGTTTTATAACATGTCCCGGTCGCCATTTTGGCCGTCTTGTCCGCAGCATATTGCAGGAATAAACCCTATGGCGATAAGCGGAAAGAACCCTTTGTCGTTCTCTTTATTTCCCTGCATAAATTAAACTGCTGTGCGTGAGCTAAGCCACGATTCTGTAGGAGTTCTGATGCTCGGCTTGCCTCTGATTGGAGACTAGATAACGCCGAAGTCGCGTCATTTAGGCAAAGGGGACCGACGCAAAAGACTCCAAGTTACTCGCGCTTTTACCCGCGGCAGGCATATTTAAGAAACTATCTTCTATCAACAATTGACAAGACAGCTCACTATATGAAACTCAGTCCAATAAATTTATGAGCATGAAGGCAATAAGGCCTTTAGTGAAATGAATTGAAATACACTGCAGTGATCTGTTCCATCTGTTTTTGCTTTGGTTTTATTTTTTTTTCTCTTCAAAACGTTTGCCTTTGCTTTTCCCAACAAATATAATTGCTGTAGTCCTTGAAGGAAGCATAGTTTTGAGTCAAGGTCATAGATTTTCAAGAGGAAATGGAGACGAAAGAAAGGTGGGGACAACTTTATGTGTCACTAAGGTCAAACCATCTATGGAAGCAGAGGGTTATAACCATTTGCAGCAGAACAAACAGACTTGAGTGGTGTATCACTGACACACAATTGCACTGACAGGAGCAATTCACCTGATACTTAACTTTAGACAAAAATTCTTTCTTTCTTCTTCCATGTGATTTTTACAGTCTTAATTTTCATTATCTAGATAACTTCCTTGATTTTAAACAAAATAGAAATTTTAGAAAGGTCTAGATAAACTTCTTCGCTTTCAAAGAGTACAGGAATTTTAAAAAGGTCTATCTCCTTATTTTAACTTAGAAAACTTTCAGTCTGTGTACTGCCTTAAATCATTTGTTAATACTCTACATAGAGCATATTCATGCTGATATTTATTGACCAGCTTTCCTATGCCCTTCCTACTTGCTATGTCTATTTCATTAGTAGAATTAATTTTATTGCATGCTTTTCAATTGCACCTTATTCACTATAACTCCTATTTCCACCTCACTGTGTTGTTGCAAAACATTAATTCTCCAACAACCTATTTTGCTTTCATTAGATCCTGCTGGTTCCTGTCTATGCCAAAGTGCCATCATTTTTTTCCTCTATTAAATTCCTTGTTACAATCTTTTATACATAAATATAAATATAGAACTGTTTATTTTATTTGTAAATGTGTAATTGTACAATTCACATATACACTCACATATGAGCACATGTACTGTCCTGTAGATTCTGAAGCGCTAATTGATTCAGTTATAATGATTTTTGCTGGGTCATTTATTCTGGTATGACTCACCGAAACAAAGAGAGGAATAAGGAACAGAGGTCTCTCACCACAGATAGATGTGAACAGTTTTGAACCAAAACTACAAAACCCTCACAGGTACGTAGGATTATTATTAGCAACAGAAGCATATATAGCTAATAATTACAAACAGATGGTTCTCTCTGCACCATGACAGGCAAACAGTGAATTACAAAAGTATATGAGGTACAAGCAAGTCCAGAACAACAGTAAAACACTATTTAACTCTGGTTTTAGGGCTCTGTTTTTTCATATGCATCTTATGGCTTTAGAGATCCAGTAAAAAAGGAAAAGCAGCACAACTGACTTCAGCTAACAAAGCATTGTTGTCTTCTTGCTCACAATTCATCTGTTCCCTCTGTAACACTTTTCATTATGTAACTTAAAAGTGCCCCCAGATATTCCCATGGGGTGCTGGCAAGAAATTCTACAGCACTTTCATGAATTTTATTTTACGGATATGTATGGAATATGACCAAGAAGACTAATAATTTTAACAAGCCAGATCCCAAGACTGTTCTTCCCTCAGAATAGGCCCTGGGCCAGACTCTGACTGGCATTGCTACCAAAGAAGAGAGAAAGATCTCTTCCTACACAGTCCCTCCCACAAGGATCAGACAGAATTGCAGATCCTGTGTTAGGCAAGATCTGGAGTATGAGCTCAGTTCTACAGGAACTAGTATGGGAAGCTATTTTAAGAAGGAAACAAAACCAGGGCATTACCCTTCTGTTCGCTTTATACTTTGTCCCTTTAGGTTGCAAATTTAGCTCGAGAAAATGTCATGCTATACATGTATCGACAATGTTCACTCCGACAGGACATTGGTCCCTCAGACTGCCCTTAGAAAACACTGTGAAGCCTTTAGTAGTCATCCAGTCCCCACCTAAATGACCCCCTGTGTTCCACTTTGCAGTTCTCTAGTCAGGATTCTTATTTGTTTACCCAACAGCCTTGAGAGTGGAGCATTTTTTTCTTTATTGCACCAAGGGATGTAAACCTGAAGTGATTTTGTGCAAAATGATGAATGTGCTGCAAATATGGAGAAATACTGCTTCTTCTAAGTGTAGGTAGAAGAAGAAAATTACCTGTGGGTACGATGAATTCTGCTACTACTTGTGGGTTCAGGCAGAAGCAAGCAGTCTATTACCATACTGATGAAGTCATCAGTCCTTTAGGAAAAGAGACTAAGGAAAACTGCTGAAAATAAACTAATGTCAACTCTAAAGTGCCATATCTTTTATTTCTGGGGGGTTTGTGTTTATTTGTTTTGTTGGGGGTTTTTTGTGTTTTTTTTTTTGTTTTGTTTTGTTTTGTTTTTTGGGTTTTTTTTTGAGGAGGTGGGTTTTCTTAAGGTTTGGAGGGAGGGGTTGATTGTGGGTTTTTCATTTATTATTATTACTGGTTAGATCTTTATTTAGTGCAAATTAACTTTAAAAATTAAAGAAACGGATCCAATTGAGTATTCCAGTACTCTTCCATGCAATTAAAGGAGTTTGTTTACTTCCCTGCTCAGGGAAAAATGAAAGATACAATCACAGAACTGTTATTCTGTCTCTGTTACAAAAATATCTGGCATAGAAACATTGATGCAGGATAAACAGATGGAAGATGAAGTGACTAATTCACCTAGCATCCCCTATCACTGGAAGCTAGAATGCCTGACTCTCACAAATAGCTTATTTCAGGGAGCAAAGTTATGTTCAGCTTTGTGCTAATCCTAGTGGGACATCCAAGAAATGGTATTAGCTAATGAGCTATAAAGGTGCTCCCAATCCCAGTAGGAAACAGGAGAAAATTCTTAGTTTACTGTCTGGGAGCAAACAGAATAATAGTAACACCACATACACAATTATTCAGGTGTGCAGTCTACAAAAAAATCTGTTGAACTAGCCAGAAGCTTCCAGCGGTTTTGTTTTGTTTTTTTTTTTTTCAGTACTTTCTCTGCCTTCTCTCAATTATCTGTTTTCTCCCAGTTTTCTATTGTTCAGTATTGAAGCCGGATCCTTAACTCCAGTGCTACCTCCAGAACAGAGCTGACTGCAGGTTTCTAGGACAAGTTTCTGGGACAATGAAAAGACAAACTGGCTGAGAGGACTTTTCCTTCATTTAATAAAAAAAATTGATTTCAAACATTTTATTTTGACCCTGCTGTAACAGCGGAGTTACAGAAGTTGAAGAAGAAATCAACTTTATGATTTTCTGAATTGACTGTTCTGGGAAAGACATCCACAGATGATGATGATGATGATGATGATGATGATGATGTTTCTTCT
>VZRZ01006677.1:0-31975 GCA_013398175.1 Climacteris rufus | reverse complement strand
CCAGACCAAAGTCCCTCCTGTAGGAGTCCACCCCTCCTGCTCTGTCATGGGAGGGACCTTAGCTCCTTTGTGGATCCTCAGGGTGCAGGGAAACAGTGTATTAGTACAGTCTTACCACAGGCTGCATAGATGTCTCTCTTAGAAGCATGTCTTCCCCCTCCTTCTTCTTCTTCCGACTATGATGGTGTCCATATCTGTTGTTTCTCCTACATGCTGTACTCCTTCTTCCCTGCCTATCTACATCTACATGTCTCATGTGTGTACTACCGTGTCTTCTTCTTAAATATGTTGTCACAGAGGGGTTACCTTCTTCTCTAATTGGCCCAGCTGTGGCTAACAACATGTCCATCTTCAGAGCCATCAGGGATAGGCCCTGTCTGGACAGCTGTGGAAGCTTCTGGCAGCTTTTTACAGGAGCCATATTTCTGGCCCTTACCACACCCAAAAAGCCAGACCCTGTCAAACCACCACACATGTAAGGAGAAATATTGAGTGCCAATGGCAGTATTCTGTACAAATAGAAGTTTCAGCATAAGTGCTGAAAGAGATAATGAGGTGTAAAAACACAGCCCGCCTCAAAAATCATAGACCTGTAACATCTTTTGTCTTTCGAAAAGACCACAGAAAACTTGGTCTTAACAAGCCCATACATAAGTTGTATAAAAGGATACTATGAAAAATTAACAATATTTAGCAAATTATTAATTCAACAAATATAGGTGAAAGCTGAGCTTTTTTTAATTTTTGCTACCAATGATCTATACTGTCATGGAATATAAAATAAACGAAGAATAGAAAAGAAAAATTTTACTTAAACAAATCAGTGAAGACAAGGTATTATACAATATGAAAAAGAACTTTTTTCCACCCCTTATTTCAATAACTCCATATTTTGTTTTCTGGTTTGCTTGATAAGACGGTGTTGACACCGTCATAAGTCATTTCTTAACTGTCAGGCTTGTTATTTTAAAATTTGCTCTGTGATAATGTTAGGCAGGAGATATTTTCTAGTGATGTATGTGTAAAAATATAGAATTGGATATAGAATAAAATAAACATCCCCAGTAAATTACTGTTATGTTTGGGCTGTCATTCCAACTTCATTTTTTTCATTATTAGTTTTAAAGGAAAAGATCATTATTTGAGAATGTCTCACAAATTTGGCGTGATTGTACATGATTTAGAATCTTTTGACTAATCTTCTCATTCAGGCAGATATTCAACTGAAGAGTGATGCCTTTCAATATACTTATACATCTATAAACATCAGTGTTGGGGGTGAAAAGAAAGAGTAACTTTAAAAACAGATCAGAAGAAACACACTAATAGGAAGATTTTGAAGTATCCAGTTACCTTTTCTGAAAAGAAATTGAAAAAATTACTTTTAATTTTTTACATAATTTTATTGCACTCCAGTGATCTGTTCTAGAAAGCAATGATTAAATTAAATTAATTCTTGATGAAACACCAAAACAACTGTGTATTAGTCCTAAACTTCATGCAGAAGAATAATTCTCCTATTATACATATGAGTATGCTGTTCAGGATTTTTAGAATTGTAAGATCTCAGAGAACATTCACAGTACTTTGCAACACAGCTGCTCAGGCACAATACACCCACTCACATATTCTACAGAAGTGATTTATTTTTTTATTTCCCCCTCCCATCTCGGCCTCTTTAATTTGTTCTGAGTAATTAGTTTCAATTAGTCATCATGAGACTTGTTACCATAGTTTAAGTCAAAGACTAAAAACTCCAAAACCTTAAGGATTGAATAGAAATGAATTATTGAATATTTCCTATCAGTTCCAGTGTAATAGGTTTGAACATTCTAGGCTGAAATACAGCAATTGAGATTTGACTTTCTTATGGAAGTGCATTGCTTCAACATCAGTCAGGCTATTACTTTTTTCCATCGGGAATGAATCGTTTTCTGTAGTCAAAGATTCAATAAAGAACTCCCTGAGGCTATCTATGGCATGTTAGCAAGGAGGTATAAGCTGTAGCAGAAAAATAAATTGGAAGTGCCACAAATTCAGGAGTATTCTGAGTAAGGTAATATTTAATTCACTTGATGATGTAAAGGCTGCCTCCCTACTGTTCATCCAAATTAGAAGTTAAGTGTAATCTACTATGCCCCTTGTAAGAAATGTGGGCTAGCCTGCTAGCTAATTCTTGTCTTCACTGAGACTGTCATATACATCTTGTCTTTTGGCTAATCTTCAATATTTCTACACTCTTACAGGTTTCTCAGAGGACTGCTTTGCAATATTTTCACTTGTGCATCACTACATTCCTCCAGAGTAGTCTGGGACCATTTTCTTTTTGTATAATCAGTAGGAATAAGTTAATGAACCTAACTTTCCTCAGTAACCTTTGGACATTCAGGAATTACCTTACCTATGAATTCCTGAAAGCCCTCATGACACAGAAACATTATCTTACCAGCTGTTATGGAAAGGAGCAAAGTCTACCCAAATCCCAGCTTTGTGTTACATTTTCTAGCTTTGCAGATAGAAAATGAAACCACATTGCCTTGATATTGTTCCAGGGTTTATCATCAAAGAGTCTGTGAAAGCAACCCAAAGCTCAAAGACAAATGTCCTTTCCATAATAGATTTGATTTGTGTACACACAAATCCCACTGTTGCTGAAAAACTGCATACGTTTCTTAGGAAAAGACAGTAAAATCTCTCTGCATGTTCCATCTGCAAATGGTGATCCATCTCGCTAGCACGATTGCCCACTAATGTTCAGTCTGCACCCTAACGAGTCCCAGATCAATGGCTGTGACATCCCTGTTTCAATATTGGTGAGTTTGACCCTGGAGTTGTTGCTTATTTACACTGTCTTAAGTGATGCCACTGTCATAGGACTGGCAACAATCAATATTTCATTAGCAAAACCTTAGGCTTTTTCTGAATGGTCAGGAAACCAAATGATTTGTGTATTGAAAACATGTTTTTTTAAATTATCTTTATGATTTGGTATATTGAATTTTGATCTAGTCAAGGCAACTATAGGCAACTTCAGCGGTCTAAGACTTAATGCCTAATCTACAGGAGTTACGAGCACTGCAAATATTCCATGATGTCAAAGAGAGCCAGAGTTATCTAAGGCATTTCATGCTGAAAGAATAAAGTGAAACACAAATAAATAAATAAATAAATAGATATGTACATACATATATACATACATAAAATCTAAAAATATCTGTGCAGGAAAAAGTCAAGTAAATCAACAAGTGTTTGAATGCAGATCTGCGTGTTTGTTCAAATATCAACACATAAAACTGAAAGACAGAGATGCAAATCTCAGTAAGTTTACACTCATAACATACTCCTTCCTAATTGCTTGCCTGCCTTCCATTTACTGCCAGAAATGTGTTTTGGTTTTAATCTTGGAATATTAAAGTGAGTAAATAAAGTGACAAGTTTGGCCTTTGTTTTTGAAATTACCTTAAAAAAACTGTTGCTTGTATTAATTTCTTTATGAGTTCCATGTTGAGAGTTACTTATTCCCTGACACTAATATCAGAAAGCATTTTCAGATTTAAGATTCCTAAGCATTACAATTTGGAGCAAATTTATCAATGCCATTACTACTCAAACACCTAGAAATTAATTATTCATGATGCATATGTTATCAATTGGATGTAAGCTTTACAGATTACAGAACAATTTCACTATTGTGGAAAAATCTTGTATTATTTACTATGAAGAGCTTAAACTAATACAACAGTTTTTTCTTGTCTAAGGTTTAATGAGGAATAATTTATTGCAATTATTCAGTACATATGCTGTGGTTTTAGAACTATGTAACTTAATTACAAATAATCAAATAAGAAGGTGACAAACCCTTGAAGAACAACAGAGATGGAAAAAATATTTTGTATATGTCTGAGGGATACATTTTAGAGAATAAAAATTATTTTTTAGATTTTTTTAGGACACCACTGAAATTAATGCATGACTAAAATAAATACTTCTAAAACTGAATACAATATTTGCAGAAGATTATCATCTCTTTGTGTGCCTTTTTGATTTTAACTATGAGAAGAAATACTTAGCCTACTTTATTCCATTTTTGGGTGTAAAACAATTTTCAATTTTTGTTTAAAAATTTAAACCCAAACTATCAGAATGTAGTTAAAACATTTGCATCTGCTGGGACAGATTTTTCACAATCTTTAAAATAATAGGCTAAAAGTGTAAGCTTTCAATTTCTCATTCACATAAGCTATTAAAATTGAAATATTTTGTCAGGGAAAAAAAGAAACCAACTCAAAACTCTGAAAGCTACCACTCTTTTCCTATCATGATTTTGAAACCTGAGGTGGTGTTGAGTGTTGCACCTTTCTCTATATTACACGAGTTGTTCTAACTTTGTCAGCTATTAGTGGATAGTCACAACTGTTGATCTGTTAAACATAGAACAAAAGTGACAAAAGGGGGTAAGAAATGTATGCTCCTTAAGGAGCTTTTGTTGCAAATGTGAAGAAGCCAAAACAATGGAAGGGATTATTTTACACGCCAGTAGTGGTAATATACAGAGTGCTGGAAGGAATGGAAAAACAATCCTGTAGTAAGAAGTAGTACAGCAAATGCCAAACAAAAGTAAAACATTTATGCTATGGTGAGAAAGAGTAGCACAAAATAAATGTTATATTGAAAACACGGATTAAATACTAAGGCAATCACAGAAACAAGATTCCCAACCAATTATTTTTAATGAAAAATGCTGTAGGCTGCTCTCTGGGAAACTAATGAGAAAAAGAGTGAAGTTCAACATCTATTAGGTTTAATTGATAATTTACAATTATTGAAAGGGCAAGCCACGCAAAATCAGCAGCAATATATGTCAGACAGTTGTGATGGTATCCTGCTGGAGTAAACTTGCTTAGAATGAGAAAGCTTAATAAAGATGCTTTGATAAAGAGAGCCACTCCCTGTGTATGCATTTTGCAGAAGACAAGTCAATTAGAATAGACCATATTCTTTGGAGACCAAGGAAGCATTCAGCTATGTAGCCTTAATATTTTCTCTTTTGTTTCAATAAGTAACACCTGAAGGCATGAGGTAGCAAGTATGCCTTCTATAAATAACAAAAACTATTTCCCTTACCAGCCAGTAATTGAATGAGGCAATAATTGAAGTAAAATGGTTAGCTCTAATTCCTTATCTCGAAAGTAGAGCTCTGATATTCAGCAACAAAATTTACACATGTATCTCCACATAGCTTTAATGAAGATATGAAACGAAATATATAACCATTTAAGCAAGCCCTGAAGCACATGTAGATATTGTATTAATGATGTATAACATCTAACATTGTGACACCCTGTCTTCCAACACCTTCCCTGGATCAATATCAGCAGCTTGGATGGACAACCAACACAGTTCCTCCTGACACCCAATGGTCAGACTGACATTGTCAATAGAGACAAGATGCTGCCCACATTGCTCATATAAGGTACAAACTATTCTTTCAATCACACTGCTTTTTGTAGAGTCAAGAGGCAGCACAATTCCTACCTGCATTCAAAAAGTTTTTACATGATTGACTGTTGGTGCCAAATGACTCTGGACATTAAGCATCCCTGTCAGTCCACCAGAGTCGTGGTATCACTTACAATCCTCTGTTTCCTATAATTGATCTGTGTAGGAGTGCGTTGTTACTCATCTTTCTTACTGCCTCAATAAATGTTTGATTTTTAACACATTGTCAGACTCTATCACTGTTCAGACCACACATTAAGTGTTAGACCTTTCTTGACAAATAATCCTTTAGAAGAAAAACCTAAGGTTAGTATTCTATTTGGTGTCCTGGGCTGGTTTTCATTACCAACTCGTTTATCAGATTGTTGCATTTAAAATTCCCATGCTGATCTGAAAAAAGTTTCTATAATAATCTGAAAAATACTTTCATAGGGAGGATGCAGATTTGGCTAGGCCAGTTTTCTTGTGTCTTCCCCATCTGTTTTTTCCTTAATGGCCTCCTTTTTCCTCCCAACATAAAGATTCCAATCTGGATCTTCCTTTTACACAAGGCACCAAATAAGAACAATGTTAATTTCTTTGCTTTCCTTAATGCTGAGAACAGTAATCGAAGGACCAAGCAACTGCAAACTGATTCTAGCTAAGCAGCCACATTTAGAAGAGCAATTTAGCCATGATAAGATATGGCATTGCTATTGCAGTTTTTTGGTTGCATGAAAAAGGAAATGGATAAAATTTTCCGCATCTTAGCTACCATTTGTCTTCAAAACAGCACAGTTAATGTTAAAATTTAAATAAATGGTTTGATTTTTCTGGGAAAAATATCATACTATTATTTATACCATCATTTATTCCCTGTTTATCAGCCAAGCACTGCAATGTAACTTTCAAGCTATTTACAAGGAATAAAACCACAATTGGACTCAATTAGCAGTAATACGTTTAGAAATCTTATATTTGACTCAAGAAATGTTTAAAATTTCTTCAGTTTCACTATTTAAAAACAAGCCAGTTTAGTACTTTTTTTTCCACCACAACAAGCCATCTTTGTTGAAAGTGTGTCTCCTTCTGGATTTATTCCAGAAATACTCTGATAAAGCAAATTCTTGACTGCTCAATAGAACACTGTAACATAACTTGTGACCAAAACTGTGTGTTTTGTAGACACTAAAACACTTCAGGTAAATCAGACTTAAATTTAAAATGGAAATATTAATGAAAACATGAATATTGCAGTCATATACACTTAAAATTTGGAACTTCATTTCAGAGTTATCTGCAGTCATCTCATATCTTTCCTTCCACAGATAGTTACAAAATCCTTAGCCCTGTCAGGAAAAATATTTAAGTGCGTACTTAACAGTTAGCATATAATCAAGTACTCTTGACTTAAAAAATATTTGTGTCTGCTTAGAGTGCTTGGCTAAACTAGGGTCCAATGAAACAACATTTTAAAGAAAAGGTCTAAAATATGTTTGTTATAACACAGCCTCAATTTAGAAACAAACAGGTGGCGACCAAAGATTTGATCCTTTTCTGATTCATTTGATTTGTAACTTTGTCATTGGTCAGCAATGCTGCTCAGAATCAAAAAGTGATCCATGGTACATGACACCTCAGTGGAAGGTTCCTTTCCCACATCATCTTAACTCATTTTCCCTACTTAGTGCTTTGGAAAAGGTCCTTTCCTCACAGATCACTACTGAGACATTAATGCTATGATAAAGATATTCAAATGATCTTACAACGTAATTTCTGGAGTGCAAGCAGATCAACTCTCCATCCATTTTTTAACAAGTCTATACTGTCTTTGATGTGTGAATGCTGTTGTAAATAAATTATAAACTAAATAAATTATAAGATTGCCTATTACATAAAGCCAGTGCCTATTCTTTCTGCTTTCTATGACCTACTTTTTCTGTTTTATAAGCTCACTCCACCACAGTTCTTTCTCTCTTCTGTTTATTTACATTCTATTTACATGGTAATTTTTTCCTCACACAGTTCTCAGACTTATTATTTTAAAATATGTCTAATTTTTTAGTTGAAATGTACATTTAATATCTGAATTTGTATAATAGTACCAAAACATACTGAAAAAAACATGGCTTTTTCAGCAGAACAATTCTAAAGATTTTAGGAAATCTTTAGAAAAACAAAGCAGAAATGCGATATATGGTAAGGACTATACAAATTGGAAGTCTAGAATCTATGCCAATATATCTTGAGAAACGGATGTAAGGCCACTCAACATGAATTTAATTACTCACGATTTGATTCTGAAAACAAAGCAGTTTGCAGGTTTTAGCCATGAATTCCCAATATACTTCAAATTAGAATGAAGAATTGCAAAACCATTGGGGCATAACACAGTCCAAAAATAAGGCAAGAATAACAAAATATAGAACTAACATAATCACTGTAGATTTGCCTCTTAGGGGCTTATTTATCCTTTACAACAAAGTAAAGGAAAATTAAACTTTTGTGATTCCAAGTACAGTAATATAAACAAGGAGTCAATGCAGGTTTACAAAAATTTACAAGGTAAAGTACCAGAGGGTAATATAGTCCCTCAATTACATTCCGTAGGTTACAAACACACAATGGTGAGTGTGACCATTCACTCCTGCCAAATCAGTTTTCATAATAGAATATAGAAGGAAGGCACTGTACAATGTTGGTTATCACAGGATATGAAGTACATAAAACTGTTAAAGATCATGCAAAGAAGGGCTATAAAAATTGAAAGGCCTAGAGAAGAAACTGCATGAGGAACGGCTGATGCAATTTGACTTTCTTGCCTAAAACAAGGTAAAGAAAACATTGCAACAGTGTAAGAATAGTAACATTAAAAAGCAGGTCTTATTGAAAACTTTCAAGGTGCATAATGTGGCTATATGTACACTTGGCTTCGGGTTTCTGCAGCTTTCATAAGGTTAACAAATTTAGCGTATCAATCAAATATTGTCCAATTAAAAGAGCAGTCCATGAGGTAATCTAGGCCCTGGGTTCTGCCTCACTGACATCAGTCTAGGGCGTTTCTTTGCCTTATTTCTTGTCATTGTCTTCTCAGATTCCGGTCACAAAAACAAAATGTTCTGTCTTTGATGTAGGACCAAACAGTATTTCAGCAATGCATTAGCAGGTTAGTTTATTGTTCTAAAATTTAACAGAAAGGGTACTAGGAGCTATATGACTATGCGATAGTAGTCTACAGAGTTATGAATATATAAAAAACGTACAAAAAGCAAATCTTAAGGCATCAACTTCATTACAGTTACAACTTCCTCGTGAGAAGAGGAGGGCAGGCACTCAACTTTTCTCTCTGGTGACCAGTGACAGGACCTGAAGGACCCTGAAGTTGTATCAGGGGAGGTTTAGGTTGGATATTAGGAAAAGGTTCTTCGTCCAGAGGTGGTTGGGCTGGAACAGCTCTCCAGGGAAGTGGTCACAGCACCAGTCTGGCAGAGTTCATGAAGCCTTTGGACAATGTTCTCAGGCACATGGTAGGATTCTTGGGGTGTCCTGTGCAGGACTGGGGGTTGGATTCAGAAAATGATGTGACTCTACGATATTGCAGTTTTGTAGGTGATTTTGAAATAAAAACATTTAGCTAAACATAACATAATGGTTCAAGAGAATTATAGTTTGTATTTCTTCATTTTTCTGCATTGTGTAAGTTAGATACCTCCCTTTACTAAACCCGTATGGAATAAGACACCTTTTAAAATAATACTTTCCTCAGGAGGGAGCAGGTATATCCAGTTGCACAGACTATGCAACTCAAAGCTTGTGTCTTCCTTTTAAGTAATGCTTAACGTTCTTATTGAAGTATACACCAAGTCAATTTACAGAGTCCTAACAAAGTGTTATTGTTCCAAAGACTAATTCCAGATATACAACCATATTAATATTTCAGAATGAAGGTGTTATTTATTAGATATTCAGAATGGAGTGGAAAATATTAAAATTCTTCTGAAAAGCTAGAAGACTTAAAGACTTTCTTTCAATGAAAAAAGAAAAAGAAAGATTATTTTTTCTTTTGCAAATACTTGGGATTTTTCTAAAAATCAGAGCTGGTTTTCATATCTAGTCCTACTAATTCACGTCTTTTATTTACCTTGACACTGTAGATTTTTCTTTTTCAAAATTTTTTCTCAGTGCTCCAAAAGAGTAAGAAGATATTTTTAATATTTTGAATACTGTTTGTAGCCATAGAATATTTCTTTTAAGCTACTACTTCTGCAGAGTGTTGACCTTGTTTTTAACAGCTCCTGTGTGTTGGAGAGTTTTTTGTTATCTTATAGACAATTAATAGGTTCACAGGCTCTTTCATGTGTTCCCATACGGACTTCCTCAGACGCTATACAGGAGAGGTACAGTCAGTGTCAATCCTGTGTACCACTGCAGTACTGCAAAGCATCCTTACCAACAGCTCATTACAGGAAGAAGTGGTGCTGCTCTGTCACATAATGAGTTACTCTAACAAGATGGAAAGTGACTACTGTCACTACTTTATGCTTCACAGCCACAGTCCTTGAAAGCAAAGAAATATAGACAAGAGTCCACTGTACTGTGACTGAAACACCCTATACTCCGCAAGGCTGTTGTGCTTTTTTTGTTTTGTTTTCTTCTGGTTTTATATTAAAGCTACTCCATTACTTAAGTGCTTCACAGACAAGGTATCAGCTCATTGTAGCAGTTTACAAAATAGCAGTTTCTGTGTTCACAAAACTGTGCAGCAAAAATAACTTGCACTTAATTCGATTTCATTAAATAGTCAAAGTCCTATTATCAGTCTGGTTAATTCAAAACATGTACAGAACAGCCTATCAAAAATGTTCATGAAGTTCTAGGAGTGCTATAATCCTTCCATCAGCTGAAATAACCCTTGAAAATATTGAGGAGACTAAAATGATCGGGAATAACTTGAATTTCTCTGCTTTCCCTGTTTCTACATATTTTTCCAATTACCACTAATCATAATGGGCCTTAAAACCAAGAGGTGGGTATTTTTTGCAACAATGCTTTTAAAGGACCAAACTTAAACCCATCTGAAGATTATTTTCACCTGCAGTGAAAAGGTAATTCTGTTCTTCCTGACTTATTACTAACCAGTTCTGGATGCAATCAAGATTTTAGTAAATTGAAAAGGTTTCTTTTCTTTGCACTAATGGAGTATCTTTTCACTAATTGAAAATATATATTTTTTAATTATTTCTCTTTTGTTGAAATTAACAGCAAATATTCCTTTGTCAGTCATGGAGATAAGGTCCGTTCAAGAGAAAGGGGTACAATTCGATTTTTTTTTAATAGTCTTCCAACTTCTTATCATGGTTTTAATCTTCCAACTTTATATAATTCTCTCATCTTCCATAACTGATTTAATAAGTGAAATTAAACTTCGTTGTTTTCATCAATTAATGCTTCATTATTTTTATGGATTAAGTAAGTGGTTTAAAATTGCTTTAAGTTCTCTAAAAGGCAGAAGTCGTAAGAAATGATGAATGCTTTGTCACATCACATGATAAAGATAAACTTAAGTACTGCAGGAGGTCTATGTGATAAGGCTAGTAGAACAGAAAAATATTTTTTTACTCTTATCAAATAAAGGGAACAATGGAGGAGGAGGAGTAGATAAGGCTGACCAAACAGAAGTCATACAAAATGCAAGTAGGGTGCCAGCTCAGCTCTGAAAGGCTGACGAAGCACAAGCTATGCAAAACAATGATATTGCGCTTATTCAAAAGTGGGAAATGAGGAACAGCCACTTAAAAAGGACACTGGATGCTGAACACCACTGGAGAAGACCCCAAATGAACACATAAGGACTTCTGACAAGGGTGCCACTGTGTAAAATTAAGCAATACATATACATCAAGTAAGAGAGGATAGCTAATGAGTATGCAATCAGTGTGTATGACCAAAATCTGTTTACGCAAGACTCAGGACACTTGTTTAGAGGAAGGATGCCTGAGTGACCAGCATGCTGCAATAAAAACTGTCTGTTTTCTGGTACTCAAAACTCTGTAAGAAACTTTCTATCTGGCCAATTTCAGTATCAGTGATCTTCCATTGCAGTACTACATGGCTTATTTGGGTGATCATTATAAAGACTGTTTCCTTCTTGATACAAGCAGCCATATAAGTTAATTATTGAATTTTTATGACTAGTTGAAGATAGAACATACTGATACATCTTATTTTCTTAGTCTTTTTGAGATGCTAATGGTGTCTACACAGTGGTTCTATACTTATAAATTCTACATTAGTTAGATTCACAAATATATTGGGCAGTAGAAAGGTGAGCAAGACCTGACCCACCATTTTTACGAGAATTGTGAAAACCTTCTATTAGGTGTGAGTCAGCTGCCTTCAATGAAATGATAGTAACTTACAGAAGGAACCCAGGGATTTCAGGATGATAAAGACATGCTTTTATTTCTACTCCCTGTTTTTAGTACAGTATCTTTTGTATTGTATCAAATTCCTACTTCTGTGTTCTGGAATGCTTGCTTTTCCTGCTTCTGAAATCCACTAATCACATTAAGTGCAAATACTTGCATAAGAACTCACCTTGTCTTTCAACACCTAAATTAACCTACAGCAATATGAAAGGTGACCACATGTCTCTTCCATATAGTGAAAAGGTATGTGGGAATATTTTATTGCAAAGGAAGAGATTATTTTTTTTTTTTAATTTTGCATTTTTGGTTTAAAATTATTTCTAGTCACTTCACCAGTGTATATGTCGAAATTGCAGTCATTTTCTTTAAGGATCTCACTCAGGATACTGGTCATAGGCAACACAGCACACACCTTTTGTTTTAACAGCAGGACCATTCTTTGGTAGCCTACCACGTATATGAGTAAATTATACATTGTAAACTGATTTACCTCTGTCTCCCTTTTAATTTTAATATATAGCAGTTTGTTTGCTTTTATGATTGTCTTTCTTTTGCTTCTGTTTCTACATCCTGTCTTCTGTTACTCTTTTTCAACATTAATGGACTAACACTGGAAATCTCATACAGATCCAAATGAATTGCCAATATTGATCTGCATCGAAAAGTTCCTATATAATGCCACCTCAGTGACCACTGTATTCCCACAATAATAACCAGCTACATTTCCTAAGGAAGCATTTTTATACTTAGTGGCAGATAGAAGCTTTAAATACAATACTTTACAGACTGTGATACTCTTCTGTGATGCATTTATAGAACGCATAGCTGGTTGCAAAACTTTCAAACTGTTTTCCAAGCTCTGCAGTGTTGGGATATATACAGCCACTACAATCTATAAAGTTTCTCCATTGCCATAGCCAGTCTCAAAACTGCTGTGTTAATAACCTGGAAATTTGAAAGTTTTCTGGTAACCTTGCCAATATTCTAAATTCAAAGAGGATTATACTTGCTTATTAGCCACATTTCCATATTATATTGGGCAATAAGGGACGACTACTAAAAAATTAATTTTCCATGTTACATAGACCTAATCATGGCAAATATGTTTTATGACAATTGCTAAGAGTTACTAACAGTGGATGCAGCTCGTACTGGGTGAAGGACTAAGTGATCAGCAGTAGAGTAAAGGACAAAAGAAGGAAATGAGAGACTTACAGTAGAAAATCACTGCTGTAAATATCCCATGGTTCCAGTTGCTCAGTTATAATTAAATGAAAGAGACAAGCTGATATGTAATGATTACCACTATTACAGATGGACAGATAACTTGAGAATCAGAGCATTGAGAGCTTTCAATTTATTCACAGACATAGGTCCTGTGTAATGTATTTCACTAAAGGAAGAGTACATTTTCCTTGTAATTAATAAATAGATATTCTAAGACAGGTTGGCTGGTACAAAGGGCTAAAATTTGCATGACAGTTGTGGTGGTTTTGCAGGGCTCAGTATTTTGGTAGTGGGGGGGCCACAAAAGATGGCTCTGGTGAAAAGCTTCTCAAAGCTTTCATAGCCATCCAGCAGAGCCAATCTCTGATGGCTCTGAAGATGGACGTGCTGCTGGCCATGGCTGGGCCAATTAGAGATGGAGGTAACACCTCTGTGACAACATATTTAAGAAGAAATCAAAACAAAGTGAGCTGTGCAACTTTATGTCTAGTTAGACGAAGAGGAGGAGCGAGAACATGCAAGAGAAGAAAATATGGAGTCTTCAAGGTCAGCAAGAAAGAAGGAGGGGTAGGAAATACCTCAGACATGAAGGCCAAGGTGTCTCTTCAGCCTGTGGTAAGGACTATGCTAATGCAGAGGTAATCCCCCTGCACCCTGAAGATCCATGAAGAAACAGAGATCCACCCCCAGCCATGGGGAAGGAGTCCACACCAAAGCAGGAGGGGTGGATTATCGCTGGCTCCGGGGGCTTGCTCGAGGCCACTCAACTATCATCTGGGATTGACCCTGCTGGAGTGGAGCCTGTGGATTGCAGTGACCCTAGACACAGGGCTTCCTCTGGCAGCTCTTAGGTTGCTGGCTCCTCTGGAGGCGAGAGAGCCCCAAGCCGATGTCACAGGCGTAGGCGAGAATAAAGGCTCAAGAGAAGGGCCTTGGTGTGAAGTTCAGCTCCTTATTCCCAGGGAAAGCAGCAGGGAAGGCAGGAGAGGGTCCAGGGATCCAGTCAAGGCGGCGTGAAGATCGGGAAGAGCTGAACACGTCCAGGGACCAAAGGCCAGGGGATGGGATACAGAGGGATATTTATAGGGATACAAGCAGGGGAAAGAAACTAATAGGGGTACAAAGGTTAACATGTAGCCAATAGCTAACTAAACCTAAACAAACTTTCCAGAATTTAACCTTATACAGAACATGAAATCATACAAAAACTAACCAATGAAATTGTAACATGCAAAACAAAACTGAAAGGGATGTTGGGTGTGAACCAAAAGCTCACCCTAATCAAAGAGTGTGGCTTAGGCAGTGGCAGGCTCAGGCTGGTGCCACCAGTCTTGAGTCTCCGGGGCTGTGGCTTCTGCCACACACACTGCCACAGTGGATGCCCAGAGGAGGGCCTGTGGTCTGGTGGGAGAGTTGACAATTGTGAACGAGGCTTTTGCTCCTGAGTCTAGGGGCAGTCATCATTGACAAAAAGGCCTTGCTGCCCCTCCCCCTTCCCTGGCTTTGGACCAGCCTGGCCTTGGAAGGCCTGCACTTCATGGTGGAGAAACTTTGGAGCAGCAGTATGGGCCGGGGCTGCTTGCTGGTGGCAGAAATTCACATCACATCACAGCAGTTTTGGAGAGGGGATTGATGCCACAGTGCATCAATGCAGTGCATCTTGCAGGAAGAGTAACTGGGTCCGTTCTCCCTAAGCAGTGGAAGAAAAAATCGGGTGATGAACTGACCAGAAAAAAACTCCACCCCTGTCTCCCTGTGCCGTTTGCGGGAGGAGGGAGGGACTGTGGAGGGGAAAGAAGGTTTTTTAAAGGCTCATTTTGTTCCTCAGTATCCTCCTCTGATTTTGTTAGCAGTAAATCCACTTAGTACCTTCAAGCTGAGCCTGTTTTGCCTGTGAAGTTAGTTAGTTAGAGGTTTTCTCCCGGTCTTTATCTCAAACTCCAGAAACTCTTCATTAAAATGTTCTCTCCTCTGTCCAGTTGCAGGGTGGGAGGAGCAACAGTTGGCGGGGACCTGGCATTTGGCCAGCCTCAAACCATGACAATAGTCAAGGACATAGGATATCATCACAACAACCCTTAAATGCTTTCCCCAAAGAATGAGCACAACAGGACAGCTTTATCCACTGCCTACAGCAATTAAACAAGTAGTAAAATCTCACCATGATAGATTCTGAGGTCTTCTCAAGTATCTTGGTTCAAACCATTGTCATGCAGCAACTTGCAATAGAGGCTGGTGGACTGGTATGTGGAATCCAGTCCTTTGCTCCCAAGTAGTGTCAATAGGATTTATAGTTACTACCCAGAGGTGACCAAGTTATTCACAGCAGTTAATTCAGAAAGTTTCATGTCCTTCTCTCACATGAGAATGAAATACATGTCATTTTCTTGTAAATATTTGTCACATGTAGCTAGCTTCTGACTGTCTTCCTTTCAGGGTGTCTAAATGTGAAGATAACTGTGTGTTTAATTAATTCCTGCCAATAAATCATGTATGTCTGAGTTTCATACTATGAGTAGTTATATCTAAGGCCACTGAAAGATAAATGCTTAGAGTGTAAAAACATACAGGTAAGCATTCTTAAAGCCATGGTTACCCTGCCAATTTGTTTTACCTGACTTAATGTACATCACCTTTGGAGCCAGGATTTAGATTGAAATACTAAATTATATGTGTACACTTAGCATAACATGAATACAATATTTCCTTTAAACAAAGCCTGTTATAAAATTTGACTCTTTAGTCAACCTAAGAATTAGGCAGAATTGATTTATTATGAATACTCTTTAGAAGTCTTGTTTTGCTCTAATTCTCTCCATAACATAAATTTTGGGGAATTCTGCATTTGAATAACGTTTCTTGGTTTAATGATTTTCAAACTCAGCCTCCCCGTTTTAAATTCGTTGAAAATATCTTTATTTCTGGTAACTAATCAAATTAAATTATAATTAAAATAAAGAAAAAAAAAAAAAAACAAGAGAAAGTCATCTGAATGCATTTTTTACACACCCACAAGAAATTTCCTACAGAAGATATATGGTTCTGTTTTGCATACAAAATTTTATCCAGAGTTCTGTTGCCAACTTTGTTTAATTATTGCTTGGCAGTGATAGATCCCAGCTGTTACATGCCTTTGCAACACAGGCACTGAACTATTCAGCATATACAGACCTTTTTTTTCAGGCAAATGAACACAGAATTTAAAAAACATATTTTTAAAGTATTTTTTTGAGTAGTTTTAACAAGGAGGATGCATTAAGTAACCCTGAAAAATAATTTTAATTTCCTCACTAAGACAAAAAATTAAAATATTTAGTTGAAACCAAATCATACTAAAACAGGAAGTTGTAAAGAAAATAGACTTTAAAAACATTTATTGTTGCTGGTTACACTGTATATGTGATTTGTATAAAGTGTATGTCATTCCTCACTATTATTAATTCAGCATCTTTCACTAATTCACCATGCAAAATATGTTCCAAAGTGTTCTAAGGACTAATGAAAAGGTTTTCACTTCCTTCTTCATTAAACAAATTCCCAGACTTTATTTTGTTACAGAAGACTTCCCAGCTTCCTCCAGCCCCAGGATTTTATCAACCTGATCTAAATTCAAGTCTTCTGCTTTCTTGTATATTTTGTTGTTAGTAGATAAGAAGGCTGATACCTTAGAAATCTGTGTTAAGGCGTTCCCCAACGATGTGTATTACACACAGCATTGTTGTTAAGGGGGTATTTATGGGCTTCTAAGTCAATAACTGAATCCAGGCTCCATATGCCAAATATAACCCTGTACCAGCTGGTTGAAAAGCTGTTTCTCTCCCTCTCAGGGAGAGATCTGGGTAAAATATTCATGACTTGAAAGAAGGCCATGGAATTTATTGCTTTTATTAATGGAGAAGAAAATTAATGCTATGCTTAAAGGATAAAAGAATCCATGTAACTTTATGTTCTTCTTTTTCCAGTCCTAGCCCAACTCAAATAGTCATTCTGTAGCAGTCACTTGTCTGGAAACCACTTCCCTTTTACTCCTAATTTATGAAATGAACACCTGGAATTCAAATATTTTGATTACAGTACAAGAAGCTAGTCTTATAAAAGGGTGAATATTTAAAGGTTCATATAGATTTCAGAGTTGCAGACACTTCATTAGAAATATTTAATCTACGAGACTACTAGGTAGCTGAAGGATAAAAGTGTGTGGGTGTTTGTGTTTGTGTGTGTATGCTTGTATTTTGATTTCTTGTTTGCTCAAACAGCAACACATTGGACAACATCAAATATTGTTCCAAAGAGAGACAGTTCTGTTTGGTGTTAACAGTCAAATCTTAAGTTGTTGCTCATCTGCTAGTGAAAACACAAGGTCATTGTAAGGTTTTGATTTGTTATAATGTTTTCATTACATAGGAATGGGGGGAATAAGAGGAAGGCAAGACCCAAGGTAAAAAAAGGCACAATAACTCAGATGATCTTAACTGAAGAAAATAATTTTAAACACAAAAAAAAGTGAGATAACCCCCCAAAATTTTGATGTGCTTATGTTTTCTTCATGCATTTTTTTAAAACACATTTTGGTTAAAAAATATGCAAAAACCCTCCAATTATTTGGGGACAAAATAATTTAAGTTCTGAAAACTGTTTATTCTCCATCTGTGTCTTACCTATGCTTAACATCAGGAGCTGCAGGATGTCCTTTCTATTCTGTTTTGAAAGTTATCAAATATATTTCCACTAGCTCATCTCAACAAAGAGAAAATAATTGTAAATTTAAAGAGACCTAATTTTAATGTAATTTCCAAATATTCTCAACCCTCAAATGCTAATAATTTCCTCAAACTAGATATTAAAAAACAACTATGCTGCTGGATAAAAATATAATCAAAGATCTGAATATAGTAAAACACCCCAACAAAACAAAAAAAGACAACAAACTGAATATCACACACCAAGAAATTATCACAGTATTTTTCCATCAACTAATGCTTTTCATTAACTCTTCAAGGGTCTAACGATTTAGTTCTAAGTATTTTTATTTCTAGGCCTCATTTCACTTCATTGTATACAACATAGATATCAATTCCCGTGAAATTATATTTATTTTTATATATTTATATATGGACCTTTGAGATAAAGTCTTAGACATGTTTTAGATTATAAAACTGTTAAAGGGACCAATTTAATAACTACTGAGTACAGAGCACTATGGCAGAAATTGTATGGTATCTTGAATTAAACACAGATATCACATTTTTACCTTGTGAGGCAATGCTTTGGCTTCAAGGACAAAAGCAATACTGTGGTCCATCTCCCTTCTCACATCCCAGACTAAAGAGTCACCCTGCATGCAGGATTACAGCCTTACAACTTACAACTACTTTAAAAACCTGAAATAATACCCAGCTGCCATGTCACGTGAATGAAAGCAGTTCTAGTTTAACCTGAGGCATCTATTGTAGTTGTGGCAGGTGAATGCAAAGCTGCTTCCTTCCAGGTGACAGGATGTTTCTTCTTCGTCCAATATGAACTCTCCTGCAAGTGTTATCTTACTGTTTTGAGTTTAAGAGAGACAATGGGGCTAAGATTTGCTTTCCACATCACATAGATGCAGTGGTCTGATTTCTGATTAAAAAGAAATACAATTTCTGCATAGCTTCATAGCTGTCAGGCCTGAGGCACTGGTTATGAGCAGCTGTGGGCAGTAACTTAGTCATTTGGCATGGCTGTAACTGAAGAGGATATATGCTGACAGCTTTGTTTCTCTGAAATAATGGGGGAGGAATTTCAAGTAACCAAAAGGATAGAATTTGACTAGAGGAAAGCTCCCTGGAAGATTACAGAGAATCATTACTGAGATGAAATGCTCTTGCCATAATGAAACTTCATTCTAAATTAGGAATTAAGGAAATTGGGTGGATGTGGAAAAAAGAGAGCGAATCACAACCCAACAACAAGCAAACAAGGAATTAATATGATAAACAGTGACTTCAAGAGGGCTAACTACTGGATGGTGTTCTCAGGTTGAGGAAGATTGGAGTCAATGGTCTTTGGCAATCACATTAATTCTGATCTAGCATGATGAATCTTATCTGTTTTAGACATATTGTTAAGGGTGCTTCACACAACCTTATTGTCTTTATCATTTAAACTAATTGCTCATTCTTTGTACCTCAACTTTTATCACAAGGACAAAGCTACTATCAGTTCAGATAAATATATAAATAAGAGTGAGTTAATCCACAATTAATTAGACCACGTCATGTAATGAACGAAATTTTAGCATAATAGTTTAAAGAGATATAGATGCAAGATTCAGTTAAACATTTTCAAGACTCCATTTTCACAGGGAAGAAAATAATTTTTAAAGTTATTTTGGGTTAGTCTTATAAAATATTAGGCCTAATTAGGCCCATCTAAGTGTATTATATTTGTATCTACTCTACGGGGCAGAAATACAGAAAAAGACACACAATTCAATAATGAAACAACAACAACTAGTATGCTTATCACAGAATCGCAGAATGGATAAAATTAGAAGGGTTCATTGAAGGTCATCTGGTTTAACCTCCCTGATCAAGTAAGATCCACTGGAGCATGTTACTCAGGGTTGTGTTCAGTCAGCTTTTGAGTACTGCTAAAGAATGAGACTCCACAACCTTTCTGGGCAACCTGTAAATTTCTATGAGAATTGTAAGTCCACAAATGATCTCAATAATCAAAGGAAATCTAATAGGTTTTTAGTACAGTTGCTTGAAGATAAAACTATTTCACAGAAAAACTTGCTGAAATATTAAATTACAAATTTCATATTAAAATGGAAAAACAAGTTTGCAAGAAAAGTGGTGGTGAATGTGAGTGAAATACTACAGTGTAAATTTCTAAAATAGCAGTACTGAAGATTTTGCATATGACTCTTGAAAAATTAAGTGGTTCTATTGTAAACAGAAATCTGTGGTAAAAGAATGGGTCTGCAAGTCTGTTTTCCCAGCTATATTTTTAGGAAAAGAAACCTAAAAAAACCAAAAAACAAAAATCAAAATACACACACAAAAAAGACCCAACAAAAACAAACAAAAAACCTTTCCACATTAAAATTAAAAATTAAAAGACAATAAAAAAAGTAAAGACAGATAAATTTTTTTGTGTTAAACTGAAGTCAAAAATTAGAGGTCAACTATTCAGTCAATAACTAAGACATTACTCATTTTCTGATGCCGGTAAGCGACAGTGTATCCCTGGGTTCAGTAATGTGTCCAGTCCTGTTTGACATCATCATTAAACATCTGGGGCCTCCAGGATGAAATGCAGCTTTGTAGAATAGGACTTTCTGAGCATGAACTTAAACACTGGAGCTTCTCTCTGAAGTTAAAAAAAACCACTTGTTCATGGCAAGTGTGGCTGAGCCTTGGCACAGGTTGCCCCAAGTCTGTGGTGTCTCCATCCTTGGAGACAAAAGCTGTCTGAACATGGTCATGGACAATAGATTCTAGGTGGCAATGCTTGTACAGGGGCTTCACTTTATGTGACTTCTAGAAGACCCTGCCAACTTCAATATAACCACGTTCTATTATTCATATAAATAAATAAATAAATAAACCATTATAAAAACACTTTATAAAATGCTTAATCACTTGATGTGATTTTTGGGAATTACTTAGATAGGTGCTAAGTTTTAACAGAGTATTTAGATTTACAATATATGTGAAAGTTAACAGAATTTGAAGGGACATCCACATTTGTATTCTGAAAGTTTGTTCTGAAAAAGGGATTTGCTTTCAAGGAATGATTTTCTATTGGCTTATCAAAAATGTTATATTAATGTGAAATGTTAGGTTAATAAGAAAAAATTATACTCGAAATTAAGGGGTGTGTCAATGGAATACAGTCACTGTTTACTCTTCCCTTTTATAAAAACTCAAACCACCACTTTCAGTACTTGTGCAATATTATAAACACACAAAACTCACATGGGAGATTGGAAGATTTGTAGAAGCCAGCAATAGGAGCATTATCCAAGCAAAAGATCAAAAATGTTACATCAGAGCACAGAGATAATGCACCCTCAGACTTTAACCCAATCAGATATATTCCAAGATATTGTGGTTGGTGCTATAAAAATGCTTGATTTTTTTAGGTTCGCTTTCTTATGTCAAAGGGATGCGAGGCTGTTCTGTGGTGGTTTGACCACAGCCAGTAAGCCTCCATCTAGTAGCACACTCATTTCGTTATGTCTGGATGGAGGACAGAGTCAGAAGGGCAAAAGTGAAAAAAACTATGGGTCGGGAAAAAGACAATTTAATTAGTGGAGAAAAAAAGTAAGAAAAGGTAGAGGAGAAGTGGCACAAAATTAATCACTTCCTACTAAATGAGTGATGAGCAATGCCCAGCTGCTCCCTGAGTACCCAGCTTGGACCCCAGACTCCCTCCCAATATGATCAGTTTTACTTCTGAAACTAATCTCATATGATACCGAATATTCCTTTTGTGAATTCAGATTAGTTGTCCCAGGTGCATCCCCCCTCAGCCTCCTGCCAACCCCCAGCCTACTTGCTAGCCAAACAGAGTGGAAAACATGTTGTAAAAGCACAGTTCGGCAACAGCTGAAAACATGCATGTGTTATCAACACAGTTTTGGTCACAAAAACAAAACACAACACCATGCTCTCAGCAGAAAAATCGAGAAAATTGACTCTGTCCCAGCAAAACTGTGACTGCTTTGCTGCCTGATACACTTCTTGCAGCAATCAGTAAGTAGGCACACCTATCATACCAAGAGAAGGAAAAGGGGGGAAGCAGTAAGTGACAGCAGAAGAAGGGAGAAAAAAGTGAAAAGGAAAAACTAAGGGGGAAAGAGGGGAAAAGGGGGGAAATGCAGAAGAGGGGAAATTGGAAGGGAAAGGGAAAAAGAGGGAAAGAGAAGGGGGAAAGGGGAAAAAGTAGAAAGGAAAGGGGGAAGGAAAGGGGAAAAAAGTAGAAAGGAAAGCGGGAAGGAAAGGGGAAAATGTAGAAAGAAAAGGGGAAAGGGAAAGGTAGAAAGAATAGGGGAAAGAGGAAAGGGGAAAGGGAAAAGGGGAAGGGGGAAGGGGGAATGGAAAAGGGGAAAGAGGAAAGGGGAAAGGGAAAAAGGGAAAGGGGAAAGGAAAGGGAAAGGGAAACTTATTAAATAATTCCAAAAATTATTTAAAAAAAAAGATAAATAATTGCCTTGTAAAATTGGAATCAGAAAGAGACTGAGATCCATTTTGTTAAACACCTTAAATACCGTACTACTTAATCTATAAAAAGACATGACCATTTTGCTGTTTGGATGTTTTTCCTACTCTTGTGGTTTGGCTGTTGCTATTTCAAAAAACGTACTTGCCTTTTAAGAATGAGCCGGGATACTGCAAAACAATAAAACCATCTACATCCTATTATGTACTATGTATTGCATAGACTAAGATGGGACCAAACATTACAGTAGAATTTTATTGCAAGTATAAATTTCATTAAGAAAGCATCAAAATCAACTGCTACAGTTATCTCTATTTTTAAGAGGAATTTATTTCATGATACATCTTCTGTAGCTCGACATTTTGGAGACAACTTTGTTTCTCTGCATGTTGAAATTTTCATTTTACAAGTTTTCTATGAGATTCCAAACTGCTTTGTTAGTCATTTATCTGCTGCACATTCTCTTCTACATGTTGATGGTCATTTTGCCTCACCAAATTTCTCATAGTATTTTATTTCTTTCTTTCACAGCTTTTGTTTCATATTCCAGAATTTCAAATCTGACATGACATTTTCTGTTAGGAAGAGATAATGCTATTACAAGGCATCATACTCTGGGTGTTCCCCTGTTGAGGTTTGGAAGAGCACTCATGGTACGTCCTCAGTAGCACTGGGAAAAACATGCCCAGCTTTCCTGACTGCAGAAGTCTGACATTGGTATGTTTACAAAAAGCAAAGGGTTATTGTCCTGCACAAACCACAGTGATCAACAGCAGGGCTTATCTCCTAATGGTGCACCTTATATACCCTCTTTTCTTTTCCAAATTCTTCAACTTTCTTATCCTCATTACTTCCTAAATAAATATGTCACCCTATTCATTCTTCTTCAATTGTTTTGATACTCTTTTTTTTAAGTCAGAGTTGCCTTAGTAATCTCTCTTTAGCTTGCAAACCACTAAGTTCCTGTCCCCTTTCTGGTAATCACACCATCAGCTTATAGTATAACTAGATGGCTATGATTAGCTGTCTACTGTGATATCAGGAGCTTGTCTGCGATATCAGGAGAATCTGGCAGTTTCTGAAGTTGCTATCTAGCTAGAGTAGCCATACAGTCAGGGTAGACTTTCTCTTTTATTTACTAGTTCTGACGAAGTATCTGATACTGTATTCTGCTGTCTTCCAGAGCCTGAAGCAGGTACTGAACAATTATCTGTCATAGTTTAACCCCAGCTGGCAACTAAATACCATGCAGACATTCACTCACCATCCTGGTCCTCTCTGACTTTCAGTGTCATCTCACCTCTTGTTCACAGTTCTGCTTCTCACTAGAATTAACAGGGATAAAATGTCTGCAACGGCTCAGGCCATTCCGATACAGTTCTTGAGAAAGTCAAGGACTTTGTCTAATGATAATTTGCATTATTTTTACCAGGAGTGGAGTAGATTGTAATTTATTTAGAGCAGGATTCTCCTGTTGAATGGATACTTCCTCTTAAAGAGGTGGATCATAGCAGTGTTCATTTGTCCTTTGTTGTTTGGAAGTACAGAACAAGACAGAGAAGAACACACAGTCAAGAAAAACAAACAAATAAACTCCAACGTATTTTCTCAGTCTACTGGCATTAAAGTTGATAATGACCCCACATCACTGAAGCAAGATTTGCAGCAGTAGTAAATGCTTTCAGTAATGGGAACACCAGGAAGGACAGTGGGAAATAATTTGTCTCTAACGTTACTGTCTCTCTCTGGGCAGGTAGAATAGTGCATGAAGGAAGGGTTTGTTCAGTACTTCAGTGGCTGTAGGCTTCCTGATTGGCACTGCTTCAGCTGCTGTGGCTTGAAAGGTGGCCAATTCATGTCTGTTTGCAACTACCTCTATAGAAATTACTTTAAAGCCTCTTTCAGGGAATAACCAATTGCAAAAATTTTATGTATCTTACAAAAAATTTTTGATACTGTCTTGGGTTACACGAAGGTGTAACCAAAGCAGTGTATTCTATTACCATCTCTATCACCTCTCTGTTGCGGTGCCTCTGGGCGTGGCCAATGAGCCAGCCTGGCCCCTGCCGGGCTGGGGCCGCAGGAGCTGGTCCTTTCCCCCTGCCACACACGATGCAGCTGGGATGGCGCAGCCCCAGGTTGTCAGGGGGGCTCCCCGGCCAGGGTGGCAGGGGTTGTCCCCGCCCAAAAGGATAGCTATTGGTTCCTATGCCAGGTGCGGACAGCCAACTCACTGGCCGACGCCCCTGTCAATCATTGTAATCCTCCACAGTGATTGGCTCTCCCGACTGCCCTTCCCTCACCTCCATCCTATTACACGCCCTGACCTCCATTTTGACTTGTCTTTTACTGCACTCCATGATCCAGTAATAAAATCTTGCTGGCAATAAGCGGAAAAGAACCCTTTCTTGTCTCTTTGCTTCCCTGCTTTAATTAAACTGCTGTGCGTGAACTCTGCAGGAGTTCTGATGCCCGGCTCGCCTCTGTTCGGAGACTGGATGAAGCCAAAGTCATTTTCTTCAGGCCACGAGACAGCCGCTAAAGGCTCCGAGTTACTCACGCTTTCTACCCGCAACACCTCTTGATGAATTGTTAATGACAGGTTGTCCACAACAGTTGGTCACTGCACCCCCCACCTTCCCAAATGCAAGCTGGGCATGAGATAAGGAAGAAAGAGAGACAACCCTGCAAGGCAGAGTCATACCTGTTTATCTTCACATCAGTGACTCAGCCCTGATAAACACCCTCTGAGAAGCAACAGCTACTCTTTTGGGGGACATCTCCACAAATGGGCCATCAAGGCCTCCTGGAATGACTCATAAGTGACATCATCCCAGTGTGATGTGCCCCACCCTGAAGGGAGGAACTGAACATCTCACCTGTATAAAAGAGGTTTGGAATATACCACAAGACACCATTTCCATTGGATTCCCAGAGGAGAGGAACTCCACAACCACCACTGGACCTCCAGATACAGACTGAACTTTTCCTCAGGATCACCGCGTCAACCAAGACCACGTCCATCACCCCAACAGGAAACACCATTTAATTGAACTGCTGTCACCACCCTGACCAACAGGGTGTCAGGTTGTATTCTGACCTTGTCAGTTTAGGCTGGTGTTTCTGTATTACTGCCTTTATTTTAATTTCTCCTATTAAATTGTAATTCTGACTTGGAATCTCTCATAATATATTTGTGTGGGGTTAATTCCTCCGCTGGTTTGTTTTCAAACTAGCACAGACAAGCACTTGTTCACAGTGATTTATTATGTGGGTGAAAACAATATATTAAGAACAGAAAAACAAACGGGAAAATGTCTCAAAAATAATCACAAAATCACAGAATGGGTCTGGTTGGAAGGGACCAGATGTGGTCATCTCATCCAACCTCCCTGTTCAAGCAGGGTCATTCCAGAGCACATCGCACAGAATTGCATCCAGAATTCTTGAGTATCTTCAGTGAGGGAGAATCCACAACATCTCTGTGCAGTCTGTGCCAGTGCATGGCCATCCACACAGTCAAGAAGTTCTTCCCCATGTTCAGTTGGAACTTCCGGTGTCTCAGTTTCCGCCTGTTGCCTCCTGTCCCATTGTTTAGCAACAAGAAGATACTGGCTTCATCTTCTTGACACCCTCCTGTCACATACACATTAATTGTAGTGCTCCCAAAAAAAACCATAAATAAGTTTATGTTCAGCAGTTTCTTGAAAGACAATATAAATGACCTCTGAGATCCTTGTGATTGGAAAAATTTACTCTATTTAACTGTTCATATGACTGAATGAGAAAATAATGAAAGAAAAAAAAATATTTCCTAGCAGTATTCAAGGGTAGAGACTGGGATGTTATTTTCTTCTGGGATTTTAGAGAACACTAGAAGGAGCTAATCATTAATATAAATGCTTGTCTGCTATAGTTTTCAAGAAAGAACACTTTGTTATAATATTTTCTTTTAAGTTTTATTTTTTTTAATATTTAGAAAAAAACTTAACATAGCAAATCAGCAATTCATTTTTAACAATGACATAACAGAAGAATAGATTAGGGAGGTTTTAGAATACATGCAATTACTCACTGTCTTAAGTTAGAATATGTCAAGGTACTGAAGCACAAGAAGTAATCAGCCTATATCCTCCACAGCATCATGGGTAGGCAGGAGTCATATAGTCCTGACATAATTATTCTTAGATTACCATTTCACACAGCACTTTGTCACAACTGATACCATGGTATCTATGTGGCAGGTTCTGGTAGTGCCACTGTCTCCTATCTGAGTGACAAAATCTGATGGTGCTCATAGAGGGACAGAGAGCATTGATATCACCCTGACAGGATTTCTATGCTTCTGTCAGTGGCAATTTGGATTGCCCTTTTCCTTGAACTATGACCAGAATGACATCTGCTATATCTTGGTGACAGTTTACTGGCATTCTCTGATGATGAACATTAGTTTGGACCAGTTTAGATGTGTTTTTAGTTTTAAACAGCTGGGATTACTGTTTTTTGAGGATTAAGCAATGTGACAACATCCTGGTGTAATCAATTTTTAAGCAAATTTCACTTCAACATTTTTTAAATTAATACCAATAATTAGCCCCATACTACCCAGTGGCCAGCTGCTTTATCACTAGCTTTCCTTACAATTTGCTTACCAGACAGATATTTCCTACTTTTGTAGCAATATTGTGGTATTTTGAGATTCTCCTTCCGTGACTTGAGATTGTCCTTTCAGGGAAGCAAATTCAACAGCCTTCAACAGTTAAATTCACTAAATTAAATTAAATTAAATTAAATTAAATTAAATTAAATTAAACTATACTGAACCCATTACATAGTACCTAAGATGGGTGAGTGGTCAAGAAAATTTTAACACAAATGAAATCCTTCTTTCTTCCCCCACTTCCCCTAAGAACATAACACTTCATTAGATACATAATAATCTCACTCCAGCAACAAAATGCCCAAGCTAGCCAAGTACAGCCAGACTAGCTTTCCCCAGTTAAGCTATTCTTGCAAGTAAAGAATGGCATTCCTGTTTCCTTACAGTTTATCAGCTGAGTTACCCTTGATTTCCACTTCCTGGAAGTGCTGACTCAGGATCACTGTGGCAAACTACAGTGAAAATTTCACTGTTATGCTGGAAGGCTGACATAATACTGCATATATATTTTTTATGCTTGCTAAAATAATTCATTATGACTATTTCAGTAGACTTGATTTGTAGCAGAGCTTAATAAATGCTGGGACCTTTGCTATCTATTCAGATTCATAGAGAAATTGTGTGTACTGGGAGGTAACTACATGTCTTAATAAATAACTTTATAAAAGTTAGAAGTCAGCATTTGCTGTAGTGGCTAAAATAAAATCCTGCTAGCGCAGTGCTGCAGTGTTGTGAGGTTAACTGCATTCTTTCCAATGTGGAGCTAAAATTAGACTGTTAATTTTATACTGGCAGAAGAGCTGAGCAATCTGTGGATAACTTTAAGGCATTTTACACAATCTACTGGCTCCAGTATGTACTGGAGTCAGAGTTTATTCAAGAACATGTTGTTTTTCTGAAGCATTCCATTTCATGGGTGGCAGATCACATTGCAATGAGTTGGTTAAGACACTTCACCATCTTGTGTTGTGTTATGTCAGCATATGGCAGAGAGCTGCATTTTTTCACATGAATTGTTATAATGTTTCCTGAAACATAGCATGAAGGAAAGCTTTGTGACAGATCACTTACCCATTAAGTGCTAGTATCAGATCTGTAATCAAACACAAAGACAAGGACAGACAGTACCATGGTTCATCAAGTAGTATAATTATTTCTGAATAGCCAGGCACACCTCTGGAATCAATGAAGTATTTCCCTTTTTCTTTCTTTGACTTTCATTTATGGCTATGGGAATCAAAAGTGACAGCTGATGGAAAAAACATTTCTGTTTATGTTTTTTATAGTATTAGTATAATTAGTAGCATCAATCATAATAAACAGGCACAGCATGCAGCAGTGATACTCCTGCCATTAAGCAACACTAATGCAGAAGCAAAAAGTCCCATGAAGAACACTGTTTCCAAAGCTTGCTGAAAGCAGTTTCTTCAATCTATGTATGTATGCAAGCTTCTGTAACAGACTGTGTCGCAGCGCACTTGGCAGAAACTCCTGCATTTGAGCTTCAGGTTTGGTGGGAAGAAAGACAAGGCAATGCCCTTGGCCTTCTCCCTCCAATATCTGAACCCTCTGCCTGAGCTGTGGTAAAATCCCATATTTCTCTTGTGTTACCTGTATTCACACCTTAGGTCCCATATACGGCTACACCCGGGAAAGCTCTCCCCTCCTCTGGTCACTTTGAACTACGCAGTTTTCCATTGAGTGTTTCCTGGTCCCACCTCTCTTTAAAAGAGCCCTGCAGGGCTTCCTCGGTCTCTTTTTCTGTGTTACTCCAGCCACCTGGATGTCTCTGGACTCCCTTCCTGGACCCTCATAATGCAACACTGGACTCATAATCACTGGCTGTTATCCCAGAGAAGAACCCTCTGTGTAGCCTTTTATTCTCGTCGGCACTAGAACACCACGCCTGGGGTAACTCTCATTTCTAGAGGAGCCAGCAGAAACAGGTTATCTGTGGTAGCTAGAACTCTGTCCTTTGGGAGAGTTGTAAAGCCATTGAAACTCATCCCGGCAGGAACTTTGTTCGCATAAAGACGCTGTCGCTACCTCAAGAACACCAGGTTAATCGTCATTAAGACTGCTTTACTCTATGTCAGTGTCAAATGTTCTGAACAACTCTCCTATGATTCCACTATATTTTATGACTGCTGCATTTCCTGACATCCATGTTATTTATATTTATTTATATCTATGTACACACACACACACACACACACACATATATATATACCCTAAGGTACATTTCATATACATATATATATACCTGTAATATAGTTTATTATAATATAAATGACAGAACATTCATCTGCCTTTTTCTGTTGTTTTGGTAATGATTTGTAATTGTCAGTGCTAGATGAAGACTAGATTTTTCTGTTCTTCCTCAGGTAATTGAGTAATTATCCCAGAGGTGATCCAGTTTAAGTCAATCCAATTACCTGGGAGACAGAGAAGCCACAAACCTCTAGTCAGCACACATATAACAACACAATGCAGTCACACATGACTATGTGATTAATACTATTTTTATAAACCCTATCAATTGTTCGTATTTTTAAAGAACACTATTATTTTGGAAATCCTTAGTAATTATGAGTCTCTCTGAGGACCTCAGGAACTGAGGCACTGTGAAAAGACACAAAAGACAAAAGATGAAAGATTAAAAAAAAAAGCAAAATTAGTAGTACTCTCCACATTTTACAAATCCGTGCCAGCATTCACAAATTATATATGTGTCAAAGAGAGGATTTCACTTCAGGTCTTCTGAAACTTGCACACAAAGATAACCTTTCTTGTAGGGGGCAAGAAGACTACACATCTTTAAGGAACTAGTTTACACCCAGTGTAAGCTGACACCACCAGAATATCATAATGAGCTGATAATTCCTTAGTGTTCTATGTTAAATATCTTGATAAAGAGTTCTATGCAGGCAGATGTCCAGAAAAAAAAAAGCATCATTAATAACTCAAATTTGCACATTTTTTTTTTGTTTTGTTGTTGTTGTTGCTGTTTTGTTGTTGTTGTTTGTTTGTCTGTTTTTTTCTCACTCAGGCTTAGGTCAGGATTTGGCTGAATTTTGGAATTCTCAGAAAATAAGTTACTGACTTTAAGTTGTCTGGAAGGGGTGGTGGTGATGCAGTAGGGATGCAGTTGTTGCTTCTTCTGAGTTGCACCTGTTTCTGCAGCCTGCTGAAGTGTTAAGCTAGTGCTTTCTGTCAGGTCTGAAACCATTCAGAAAAAACCTGTTTCACAAATAATATTCTTTCACCTAATGGTATTTAAAATTGTGCTAAGAGACATTCATGCATGATGAAACTATGGACAATTAACCTTCCCTTCCAAAATTTTGCAGTGCTTAACTCTGCCACCTTTTGACATGAAGTGTGAAAATAAAAGACATGAAATGCTTAGTTAAAAATGGATGTTGTCAATGGTACAAGTAATTGACAACTTCCTGTGGATTAGTTACTGCTTATGCACCTGTTGCTCTTTTTGGCATCTATCAGCAAAATACTACTACAATTTTGAAAGATAATATGTATTGTGTATTCTTTGACAAAATGTTGCCAGCCATAATTGTATTGTATTAAGCAATACAGTAAATTTAATCTTCAGAAATAATTTAGATTTTGATTGGACTTCAGACTTTAAAGTTTTAGGAGAATACAGTATCTGCTTTCGCTTTTGTCCATGCATTCTGTTCCCTTCAGTACTGGAAAAAAAAGAGCTTCATGATATCAATTTACACGTGAGGATCAGTGAGCCAGAAAAAAAAAAACAAACCAGTAAGAAAACCTCCTACTATACCTCAAAGTTGCTCCCACTAGGATCCTAGAAGCTGGTCAGCTGCAGATGATTGTATAACAGGCAGGAAGAAAGTTAAACACTCTGGCAAGTTTCTCTAGAGGCAGAAGTAACTTCACCTTTGGGGTCAGGAGAAGAGATAATGAAACATGCCACTGAAGACTTAAAAGTCAATCTATGCCAATTTTATTTTTCGCCAGGATTTTTTGTTTCTTATTCAGTGTCTATGAATGGAGAAAAGAAACCAGGCAATTCAGAGGTATGGTGTATTATTGCATTGTCTATTTTGTTGAAAATTTAAGGCTTTTCTCAGTGGGCTGTAGAGTAACACATATATCATTAAAGCATGTTATTCCTAAGGCAAATGACATGCTGTAAAAGATGCTACAAGAAAAAGTTGCATCTTTGTATAAATATTTGAAGACATTGTTCTGCTGGGGTCACACAGTCCTCAGGCGAGAGATCCTGCCTGCCTCACAAAGTAATCAACATGAGCTAAAAGAAACAAGCATGAATGGTAGGGGTCCAAAATGGTCTACTATATGATGTGGTGCCATCAATTCAACAAAAGAGAAGGGAAAGTGGCAAATGAACTAACTTCCTGATTAAGAAGGACAGTCCTTAATCCAAATGTTTGTTTGGAATATTTGACTCTAGTATGTGTTACCATCCCCTTTTTAAAAAATCTGAACTGTGCCTATGAAGATGCTTCAGATTATAGTGATCCTTATTTTGTTACAGAAAGGACTTCTAGGGAAGCAATAAATGCTTCATGCTACAATCTTAGATATTTCCTGTCAGATGAATTTCAATGAGTCACTGCCGTCATAGGACTGCAATATTGGAAGGTCAAATGGTTTTCTGTCATTTTACTACCAATAGTGCAAAAAAGTTATGCATACTTAACCATTGTCCCAATAAGACATTAAATTACAGGTGTTCAAAAATTCCATAGGGAAAACAAAACCAGCCCTGTCATCTCTATAAACATATGGTCTCACTACTGAAGAAAATTTTATTTTTCCTAGCACATATACATCATCAGAGATGAAAGAACCAGTCCTGGTATGTATAATTGCATTTTGTCTTGCTTTGGTTTTGTTTTTTTTATTCAAACACTAGAAGAAGATGCTTCTTTTTATCCTAACCCCCTTGTGGCGGCGTATGTGGCAA
>VZRZ01006676.1:80475-185548 GCA_013398175.1 Climacteris rufus | reverse complement strand
AGGGGGAAGGTGTCCGTGCCCTTGGGCGGCCGCTGAGGGGGCCGGTGGCGGTGGGGAGAGGGGCGCTGGGGGCACCCGCCGGGGCCGCGGGGTCGGTGTAGAGCGGGCGGAGGAGGCGGGCGCGGCCCGGCGGGAGCGCTCTAAGATGGACGCGGTGTCAAAGATGGCGGCGGGGAGGGTGCGGGGGAGGGGCGGCCGCGTGCCCGTCGCCGCGCGCGGCACTGATGGCGGCCGCGTGTCCCCTCAGAGACCAAGGTGTACGTGGGGAACCTGGGCACGGGCGCCGGCAAAGGCGAGCTGGAGAGAGCCTTCAGCTACTACGGACCGCTGAGAACCGTGTGGATCGCCAGGAACCCGCCGGGGTTCGCCTTCGTGGAGTTCGAAGACCCCCGGGATGCTGAAGATGCGGTGCTCGGCCTCGATGGAAAGTACGTGCATGCCTGGAACTTCCCTTGACTGCCGTGATCTCCCTACCCCACACCAGTCGTGGCTTTCTCTTGCTCGTTGCACGAGCACAGGAGAGAAAAATACGCTTTTGGCTAATACCTGCTATGCCTTGCAGGATAATATGCGGCTCCAGGGTTAGAGTGGAAGTGTCCACGGGGATGCCGCGCCGCTCCCGTTACGACAGACCCCCTGCCCGGCGCCCCTTTGACCCCAACGACAGATGCTACGAGTGTGGTGAGAAAGGCCACTATGCCTATGACTGTCACCGCTATAGCCGCCGAAGGAGGAGCAGGTACGTGCGGGGCCGGGGCGGCCGCGTTGCTTCGCCAGCTTCACTTTTGTGTAGTTCTTGTTAGCAAAGAACACGATGTTACACCAGTTTTAACTCTTAATGTCATAAGTCAACAGGTGTATATCACAAATTTTTTTTTTTTTGCTAATACATATAAAATGTTAATATCTTAATAATCAACCTGGTCAAAACCTTTCAGGTTTCTTCGTTTGAGTCAGTCGCCTTGATTCAGAATGTCACGAGCCTTAAGATTTCATGCTGAGGCGCCTTGCAAATCCGACACTTAAGATCCTCCTAGACCTTGAGGTGATCAGCATAAGAGGCCAGATCCCCTCGAGCCATCTACACGTAGCTTCACCTTATTCTTTAAGGGCAGAAAATTTGAGACGGTGACCGCCGTAACAGTAAATTTGGCTTTCAATTGGGGCCCCCCTCCGGTTTAGAAAGAGGAACACCAGATTGACCACATTCCCACCTAGAAAAATCTTCTTGCGTCAATCAAGCCTCACCCTGGCTCATTGGGCTGTCAGTTTGATCGTCGTTAGATTGAAGAGAACTCCTACCTAGATGCAGCGCTCGCCTATAGATACTTCTAGATCGTCTAGATCTGCTAGACCTTGGGCCAAAGAGGGTCGACCTGCAAACTTGCAAGGTTTATTTTAAATACGCATTACAGTGTTTTCTATTCTAATGTAATTCTGCAATGTAATTCAGCTTTTAACATTTTTCTAGGTAGTAAAAATGCTCAAGACAAGTAGGCCCAGACATTTTTCCAACTGACAGATGCTAGTGGTGTGTTTTTGTTGTTTTGTTTGGTTTGGTTTTTTGTTTTCCTTTTTTTTTTGTTTTTTTCTTAATTCTCTTTTTTAGTTGTCTGAAATAAGTTTTGACTTCAGCAGGGCCTCACGTGCAGTGGGTGCTGCAGCTGTCTGCTGATACGTGTTGTTTCTAACCCACACCCAGGTCCCGGTCTAGATCGCGCTCGAGGTCCCGAGGAAGGAGGTATTCCCGGTCACGCAGTCGCAGCCGTGGTAGAAGGTGTGTTTGGCTTTTGTGTTGCCATTCTTTGTCTTGTTCCTCCCTCTGCCCTCCTTCCCCCCGACCCCTTCTTGTTGTGTAGTAGGGCCGTGCAGTGATGGGGTTGGTTTTTCGCTTTGTTCTGCAGATCCCGGTCGGCTTCCTACCGCAGGTCCAGGTCAATCTCTCCTCGCAGATACAGATCGTTCTCCCCCCGCAGATCCCGCTCTGGGTCTCTAAGAAGGTCAAGGTATGTGTTTGCTGTTCACCCACAGCAGTGCTGAAGGGCACAGAACTTCCAGCTGAAACATCAAGTATTTATATATAACATAGATAATGGAAGCACTGTTTGTCTTTTTGCAAGCCCTGTGTGGTGGGACCCTTTGTGGTGTGAAATGCCCAAGAGCTCATCTGAATGTTTTGTTTATGTTAAAAATGCAAGTTTGGAACTGCTCTTCCTAACACTGTACCAAAATTAAACCCTTGATTTATGGTTAAGGTTTCCAAATTCAGTTTCAAGTGTACAGGGTGTAATTGCTTAGTCAAGAACTGTGGGATTTTTTTTTTTTTACATGGGTGACAGCACTGACCAAAGGTACTACAGCTTTCTAATAATAGAAGTTACTCCTGCAAAAACAAGAGTCAGACAAAATTCGCAGTATTCTGGGACATGTACAATAACTGGTGTCTATCTCAGCTGTCTGCAGCATGTGATAGTAAAGCTTCCCCTGCTTTTTCCTAGATCTAGGTCCAGATCACGCTCCAGGTCCCGCTCTGTTGTCTGGCCTCGAAGCAGGTGAGACACGTTTTAATTCCCAAGCCCATAACAGTTTGGGTATATTGTTTGGTTTTAGTTGTGTTTTGTTCCTTTTTTTTTTTTTTTAGCTTCCCTGGGGGAATTTTTCTGGAAAGAGTTAAAGGCTGCCCAGCAGAGCAATATTTGCACTTAGTAATTTGAACCTTTTTACAGACAAAAGTAGTGATCAGATCTCTTTTAATAAAGTTAGTAAGTTTGTTTTGGTGTATGGGTGCTGTGTATGGTTTAGGGATGCATAGCCAGAAGAAAGCTTATCTATGATTAAAGCTGTGTGGAGAGAATTGCTAAAAACAAGTTAATTCTTAGGTAGGGAGTAAATTGAGGGTGGTGTCCTGTGCTGCCTTACTGTTGTTTAGCCATGGTACTGGTACCAGTTCTGTGTGGCTGTGAGCAACCCCAGCCTCTGCAGCTGTGATCCAGTAAAAAGTTCCTCGTTCTTCTGGGAGGAACTGGGACACACAGGGCTCAGCACAGTGACCAGGGAGGTTTCAAAGCAGTGGCTCCTAACGTTTTGTTTAACATGAGCCAACAGTGTCCATGTAATATTTCCAAAAGTTAATAGGATGGCCTATTAATCAAGTGAACCTTGATTACCCCTCAAAAACGGTTCTGAGCAGAAATAGAATAAAAGTATCTCCCTTTTTTGGCCAAGTCCATTGAACGGAGCATTCTGATCTGAGTAACAGCCTGATAGGAAAACAAGGATTTTTAACAGTAAATACTTGAGTTGATAAAGTAACATAATAAGTGTGGGAGGAAAGTCTCACTGTTAATTCATAAGATAATTTGGGAATGGTTTACACAGCAGCAGCCATGTATTGAAGAGAAAACTGAAATGCTGTTTTCATTGGGGTAACTGATGAAAAGTCTGTATTGTACTTGAATAAAATTGGCATTGGGAACTTGGGCTGAAGAATGCATCAGCTCTTCAGCACACGTGCTTACTTGTGGCTGATGCCAGGCTCTTGGTGTGCTGTTAAAACATTTTCTAAGATGACACTTGAAACTGCTCTTCCTTTATAGAAGGGATATTTGCAGGTAGGAGTAAAGTGTGGGACTCTGGTCTGGTGTTTTGTGAAACTGGAAGCTTTGCTGGGGAGCTTCATGTGCTTGCACTTGTGTCTTCTGATCAGTGGAGTCCCTGCAGTCAGAGCTGAAGGATTCTCTTGCACTAGCCCAGGGAAAGCCTGCAGCACCAGAGCCTTCCCTGCGTGGCTGGTGGTGCTGCTTGCTGTGAATTTGCTGTTGCTGGTGTAGCTAACTCTCGGTGTGTTTGCATGCCCACTGGCTGCTTTGCTGAGCTTTATTTTTCTCCTGTTGTAGGTCTGAGTCTCATGGTAGATCTAAATCTGGCTTACCTGCTAAAAGGTGAGCGTTCAAATGCAAGTACCACTCTGTTGGTTTCTGTTTTAGTCGGTGGGGGTTTTGGTTTTTTCCCCTCATTCAAAATCTCTGTTTGGACCAGTATTTCAGTTGCATGTGGAAGAAGGTTTTTTGTTGTGGGGTTGGTTTTTTTTTTTACTTTTCAGAGCTGATTTCCAAAAATTCTTCATGCATTATTATTTTTATGTATTTTTTTAACAGCTCATTTTTGTGGGACAGTAGGCAATTCTTCCAGGATTGCATACAAATTTTGTTTCATTCATCATGGTGATAAAGAAGTCTTTTTGACAAGATTTGGGGCATATTTTCTCCTAGCTTTGTTCTCGGATGTCTGTAGTTCTCTGTCTCCCTAACTCTGTTCGATTCACTGCTCCTGCTTGGCAGGGTTACTGTGATTTGTAGCAGCTTTGAAGCTGTGTTGCTCTTTTCCCAAGGGCTCCAGCTTCCAGCGTTTTTCCTTCTCACCTGCAGCTTCTTGCTTAAAGTAACTGGGGACACTTGCTGTGGGCAGTGTTGATGCATTTAACATCACCACATTGTCCTGCTTTTAAATGGTCAGAGGTGCTACTGAGCGTATCCAAGGGAACCACAGTGATTGTTTTGTTCATTTGTCTTTAAACAGCCGCTCCAAGTCCAGATCACCATCTCCAAAGAGAAGGTAGGAATGTCTGAAAACTGGAGGCTCTTGTATGGTTAAACAGCACTAGAGCTGGAGGAGTCCTTGCAGAAGTTTGTCCTTGGGCAAGGATCTAAACTTGGGTTTTTAACTTGCCTAAACCTGTGAACTGTGAAAAGATGTCATTGTTACGGGCGTTTCCTGCTGCTGGTAGACAGAATGTCAGGGCTCTTAAGGAAACCTGCCTTATTGAAATGGTCCTGAGGAATTCAGGATCTGGGGAAGAAGTGAGTAATGTAAGGTGTGGAGCAGACCAGGAATATGTTGTAGGATTAAATTCCTGCTGGTGCCTCCTGCTGGTTCAGCTGCACAGCTGCCACGATGTGCTGTGCACCATGAAGGGAGAGGTTTTCCTCTCTTACCAGAGAAGAGTGTGCTGGCATGGAGATTTCTGAGCAGGCTTGATGTCTCACCTCCTGGAGCTCAGCTCTCTTAATTAGTCTTTGGCTTTCAAGCTTAAAGCAGTTTTTAACTTATGAAAGTGTAAAATATAACACACTTTCCATTATTTGAGAACTGGAAGTGAAAACTGGGGCAGGACTCCTGAGCAGAGGAAGCCTGGTGCAGCTGCAGTTTCTGTTGGTTTTGCTGTAGGAGTTGTTCTTAATATTTTCTTTTTCCTTTCAGTCACTCACCATCAGGAAGCCCTTGAAGGAATGAAAGTTGTCAAAGAATGGATTCAAATTTGAGAAGTTTAGTAAAAAAATTATTTTGTTTACATTATAAGGGATTTTGTGATGTAAGGGCTTAGTCCTAGAAGGCTGTTTCTATTGACTAGCAACTGGCATGAATCTCTATCTTCTAAAAGTCTTATTAGCAGACTAATACAAAACTCCTCTGTTGTGTTCATGTTGTGTGGTCTGGAAATGCTGGGCTTTTTTTTTTTTATTGGTGCATTGAAATAAACTGCATTTCTAACTAAGAAATAAACTGTGCTAACTGTATGGTTAATATTTGGGATGAGGGGCAGGCTGTGTGCCCCTGTGGTGGGAAGCAGAGGGGAAGTATTTTTGGAAGTCTTGGTTTATGTCTTGGTTGTCTAAATAGTACTACTCGTTTGTGATACTTACAGTGGCAATTCTGGTGCAAACGATTATATATTTCTATAAAGTATAACCTGCAAGTCCTGTTTAAGTATCAGCATTGGTGGGGAATTAAAAACTCAAGTTGCACCTGTCTGCCCCAGTCTGCCTGGTTCCATAGTTGGCAGTGGAGAGGAGCCAGGGAAGGGCCTTGCTGCTGTCCTGATCAGTGATTGCTTTGGGAAACCAGGCTGTCCCAATCTCACCAGGGACAGGTTAATGTAAGAGATGTAATATAATAACAAAATAGTCCAAGATATTTGCCAGTTCGTTTCATCTTTGCAGTTGATAGTTCATTATCTGGCACTCCAATTTCCTTACCACTCTGGTAACAGGGGTAAGGAAATTGGAGTGCCAGGTACTTTTGACTTTAAAGTTGTTATATTCTGTTCTGCCCTGTTGCTGTGTCTTGCCAGCCTAGGAAGGAAGAGCAGTCCTTCTCTGGGGGCTCCGAGGGGGCAGCAGGGGGTTCACATTCAGCTGTGGAGTGCAGCACTGCAGCTGTGCATGGGCTTTATATATACATATACACATCTGTTTTAAAGCATGTTCAGAATTAAAAGGTGTTAATGAGCCCCTATAACTATGACTTGACAAATCCTGGTCCTGTTGTGTTGTCTTACTGCTCCTCTCCCCCGTGTGTACATTTCAGTGACTGGTGCTGAGGGGAGGCTGGTGGCCCTGGCTGAACACCTGCCAGGAAGTGGGGGATGAATCCTTCCTTTGCTTTGCCCCTGTGCATAATTTTTGGTTTTGTTTCATTAAACTGTCTCCAGCCATGAACTTTCTCACATTGCCAGGTTGTGGAGGTGGGAGGGAGGAGGGAGGGGCTGTGTGGTGCTGAGGAGGCAGCCGGGGCTAATCCATTCTCTGCACAGGGCTGTTGCTGGAGTAGTCCTCTCACTGCCCTCAAGTCAGGGTGCATTGGTGTGAAACCCCTGCAAATAGTCATGTGTTTTGGGTTTTTTTTAATCAAACAATTCCCCAGCAAAGGTGCCTTGCTCCCCTCAGGCTGGAAGTTGCTGCATCAGACTGGGGGTGGAGTTCACCCAGGTTGCACTACAGAGGTGACAGCCCCATCCTGGCACTTCAGGCACTTGGTGGTGCTGGAGCAGCCTGGCTGCAGCAATGCTCAGCACTGCAATTCAGCAATGCCAAAGGGAAAAAATAAAGGTTCATTATTGCTACAGCATTTTACCACACACTGGGGCAGGCCAGGCCCTAGAGCAGGAATTTGGCTAAATGTTTCCAGCTGGGCACAGGGGCAGGAGGACTACTCCATACCAGGACAGGGAAACAAACAGCAATGCCATCTGCCTAAGAATTCATTTTTAATGCACTACACCAGTCCCATCTTAGCTGTTTTACTTCATCCCAGTGCAGGGAGAGCCGAACAGCCTTTCTTTCAGGGAAAATGTCCACGCTCCCCTGCAGTTTTACACCAGAAGAGACCTGCACTGCTCCAACACTGCACTCTGACTAATCCAGTGCAGTCTCCTCACCCCCAGGACACTGAGTTTCAGAACCTCTTGACACAAATCAAAAGGTGCTCACTTGTTTAAGGGCTTTGGATTGAACTGTAAGCAAATGATCCCCAGTCAGCCAAAACTGACTAACTCAGTGAAGTCTTGGCCAAAATGCAGAAGTGAGTTAAAACCAGTTTGGGAGCAGCTTCCTGTGTCAGATGATGCAGCTATTACAAGAAACAGGTGGCTAGCAGGTGTGACCAGAACCCACGACTGCCAGGGTACAGTCCCATGAAAAACACACTTTTTTACTTAAAGGATTCTATTCCTTCTGGAAGATTTGCCATTTTCCCATTTCCCAGAGTGTACTGTGAGCCACCTTAGTTTCAAGTGAGCAAAAGAAAAAAAAAACCCAAACTGTCAAAGTTGTTGGCAAGTTGTTCTTCCAGAGATCAAGGCCAGCTTTGGACCAACAACTCCATCCAGACACTGATGTTACTTGGGTCTGCTCTCAGGCAGTGGCGAGGGGTGACTCTACAGAAGCTGCTCTGCTGTCACTGCGTGGTCACAAGCTTGACAATCATGCCGATGATGCGAGACCCACGGGGACACATGCACAGATCCATGCTGGGATTCTTGATCTTGTCCTGCAGCAGCTGGTCCAGCTCACAGCGCAGCTCCTTCACCAGCTCGGCCACCTGGTGCGTGGTAAGACAGGGAAGTGTGAGGCTCACGTGCAGCACAGCCCTGCAGCAGCCCCGGGCTGAGCCCTCCCTTCCCTCACCTGGTGCGAGGCAGCCACGAAGCGGATCCAGCCGTCGTCCAGGGAGATGACAAAGTCCCCCTTGAGCAGCTGCGTGTGCACCTGGCCGCCCCCCAGCAGCACCAGCGGGTACACGGACACCATGCTGCAGTCCCGGATGAACACGCGGCTCGTCTTGATCTTCTCGTGGTACACCAGGTAGGGGCTCTCAAAGTGCCTGCTCTGGGACAGGGACACAACAGCCTTGTGAAAGTGACACAGCTCGTCCTGCCTCTTCCCTTCCACAACAGCCTTTCTCTGCCTCCTCTGCAGCTGCAAAGAGCAGCGAATGCGCCTGAAATGCACCAGCGTGACAGACTCTCTGAGCCACAAGAGCTGCCAACAACTTTGCCAGTTATCCCCTGCTCCTTCCCACTTGGCATGTGAGAAATCAGCTCATTACCAGTGTTGACTTAAAGAAGCAAACCAGAATATGTCCCTGAATTATTTGCCAATAAATAATCAATACCGAGGGGAAACTGGGTGAGCATTGCAATGGAAACTTTACTTTGCAGATGTAGCTTAAGAAAGCATGAATGTGAGGGTTACTGCACCCACTAGTTCCACTGCAGAGGCTGGAGTTAACTCTGCCCACAAGGACACCCCTAACTCAGGAATGCACCATTATTTACAATCCTATCACAGGACTGTTCCATCATTAAGATTTTTTATTTTAAACATCAATAGGGATTATCTTAAATACTGAAATACTCAAGCAAAGGCGATTTCTTTATAAAAAAAAGAGCATGCTTTGCAGAAAAAGGAATCCTGACCTGGTAATTCACAGATGAAGGATGAATGTGAACGTAGCCATCATTTTTAGTAACAAACTTCAGCTCTTCTGCTTTTGGTTGCATTTTGACTGCTCCTGTACTGGTCTTCTGGTATTTACCCTCTGGCTTTTTCACCTGTATGGTAAGAAGGAGAAAGGTTATAAAAAGCTGCTGCACCAGAAAACCTTTTAACCTTGTATTTTAAATTTCTCAAAAACAGACATTCTGTAGTAGTAACATGTCAAGGCCCTAGAGACAGATATTACACAGCTGTCTAACCATGACTTGGTTTGTAACATCAGCCTTTGAAAAAGCTGTAATTTAAAGTAGCTCCTTAATGTTTGCTGCTTCTGTGTGACACCACAACCAGCCTGCAGAACAGCAGCAGTCTCAAGCAATGCAGACTGGAGCTCTAACACAACAAGAAGCAAACTTTGGCAACCTAAGGCAGGCTCAAGGCTGCTACACTGAGCCCAAATGAAAGCAGTCCACACTAGACAGAAGGAAAAAATGAACCAGCATTCTTTTACCTGGACAACATTGGGATACAGGGCAGCACACAGCATGGCTGAGATCAGCTTGATGTTCTCTGCATTCGAATTTGCCTGTGAAATCAATACATGCATTAGGGATCCTACAGCTCAGTGCACAAAGCTAAAGCCCTGCTCCAGGAATGACTGCATTCCTGAAACTGGTTCACTTTGAGAGCTGCAATGCTGTGCTTCATAGAGAACAAGTCACTGCTCCTGAGGTCTCAGGCTGCATTCCCCCCACTATCAATGGACCAACCTGGCCACCAGTAGCCTGGTGCAGTTAGTGCTGAACTGAAGTGTTCTGACCTCTGCCTACAATGCAGCTTTGCACCTCAGAAAAAGCAACCACAAGTCATCCCAGTGCACACCGAGATATTGCAACTACCAAGCCCTAATCGCCCTGATCACCACGGAGATCCCTGGCCCCAGTCTTTCTGCAGACTGCCCACAGGAGAAAGTGCAGCATCATTTTGAGGCACTGATGAAATGCTGGGAATTACCTCTTCTCCTGTGGCATCCAACACGCCGTCCCCTCCTTGGGACCACTTCTTCTCAATGTCCCTGGCTCTCAGTCCCTCCTTGACAAAGCCAATATCAGAAAGCAGCTCTGCAAACTGCCTCTTCAGATTGGCAATTTCCTACAAACAGACAGAGGTGGCTGTGGTGGCTGTCACATTAAGCACGGACAGTCTGTCCTTATGGCTTATTTCTGTCACTGGGACTCTGCCAGCATCTCAACCAATCCCTGTGCGAGGCCACAAACACTGACTTACCTGAAGAACTCTTCCAGACAAAAAGTTCTCCCTGCAGTAGTTGTAGCTTGCTTGAGAGCCCTCCCTGATACTTAAACGCCATCCCTAAATGAGAGGATGGGAGGAAGCCTTTAATAAAATATTTCCACTTGAATTTCAAACATATCACAAGACCTCGGGAGAGGCTACTGAGTTTTAACTCACCTTATAGGCCTGGAGAAGAGCCAGGTAGTCACTGTTTCCTACTGCAAACTCCAGCTTCTTTTTGTTTGCTTCTTCCCTTTTATCCCATGGTGACACCTAGAGAGGCAGTAAGAGGTTAGCGTGTTCCTCCCCTCACCACTGGGAGAAGCCACTCTAGAGTCACATGGCACATTATCTTTGGTATTTTCAGAGCAGCTCACCCGTCACAATGCACATTTTCCCTATGGATCACAGAAAATACAAGGCATTCAAAAAAGCAACTCACTCAAAGAGCCAAGGTGACAGGGAACACACAGATACAAGCTGAACTATGCATTCACAGCTCATATGTCAGCTCCGTCATTATCACTGTTTTTACACCAAATTCAGACAAAATGTCTGCACTTCTCAGATAAAAATTTAAAATAATATTAACTCTGTTTCTACTGTACACTTATAATATAAATACCACTTGCTGCTGCCACATGGTTTTCAGCCTCTGCTTATTAACCGGACTGTTTTAACAAGAATTCATTAACACATAAACAATGTAGGCTAAAGAGAAGAATTAAAATACTCAAGTGCAGCGTGCTGCAAGTCACAGCACCCTGCTGCTGCACGAAACCACAGCCCTTGGGTTGGGAATACTTACAAAAGGTGACTTAAAGGCCAGGCTGGCTGCTATGGTCAGTGCAGGGTCCAGGCAGCGGAAGATGGTGCCAAAGAGCATGAGTTTGCCAATCCTGACATCCACAGGCAGCGAGGCCAGGTGGTAGCCCAGGGGGGTGAGCTTCTCGTCCGGAGTTAACGCTCCCAGGTCGCGCAGGCGCGCCTTGGACGCCTGCAAAGACTCGGAGCGAGGGGGCTCGATCAGCCGGGACAACACAGAGTGGAGACTCTGCTCAGAAAACATCTCCAGGATCTTAATTCTTAGGGAGGGAGGGGGATAGAAATTAAAGAGGGAAAAACAAAGGAAGAAAAAAAGGAGCTTAGTTCCGTACACAGGCTAGAAAAAGAAGCTTTTGTAAAAACACAACAAAAAAACCCAACAGAAAGCTTGCTGCGAAGAACACACTCCCTAGAAGAGGGCCTGTCATGCATATTTGAAGTCAGGGAGCGATGTGGAATATTGAGTCTGTAAGAACAGGTTTCTATTGAGCACACTAACTTTAAAATCAAGTTTTTACTGTAAAAGTATAATTTGTGCTGGTTTGTTTCCTTTTAGTACAAAGGGGTGCCCAGTGTGCAGCAGGGACAGGAAGGCCTCTTCATTTAACATCTGCCCCCTGAAGTAAAGGAAGGACATTCTGCACACTGCCTTTTTCAACAAGTGCAGGGACACCAGCTCACCTTAGACAAAGCTGCTCCAAGGGCACTCTCTGTATTTCTGGCAGCTGTTGCTTTACAAGCTGATGGTTGTAGTGGTGGCTGCTGAAGAGATGGAAGCAGACACCTGAGGCCACACGGCCTGCTCGCCCTTTCCTTTGCAGAGCATTGGCCTTGGACACAAATGTGTCCTCCAGACTTTCCATTCCTTTGCCTGGGTCATATCTACAGGACAGCAAGAAACAGGCTTAGGCTCACAGAAAGAACCACAGAATGGTTTGGGTTGGAAGGGACATTAAAGATCATCCAATTCCAACCCTCCCCTGCCACATGCAGGGACAGTTTCCACTAGAGCAGTTTGCTCAGAGCCCTGTCCAACCCAGCCTTGAACACTTCCAGGGATGGGGCAGCCACAACTTCTCTGGGCAACCTGTGCCAGGGCCACCACCACAGTGAAGAGTTTCTTCCCAATATCCAATCTAAAGGTGCCCTCTTTCAGTCTGAAGTCGCTACCCCTTGTCCTACCACCTGCCCTTGCACAAAGTGAGTATTCATGAGTGCAGAGTGAACAGGATGGAGGTTAAGCAGGCGGATGCTGGAAGCTTCTGTATGGATACAATTCCCACCCCTGCACTTGGATCTGAGGCTTTCTCCACCTTGTAGCAACTTTCTACATACAAGGTTTGCTTCAAGTTCTTCCCAGCTCTTTGGAAATCTCAAGGCATAAAACAGTTTCCCAGCCTGCCAAACCCCAAGGAATGAATCCCAGTACCTTTTCTCTTTCATTTTTCCAGAGTCAATCACATAGACCACGTCATCAATGGTGACAGAGGTTTCTGCAATGTTTGTAGAGATGATGATCTTGGTGACTCCGGCAGGAGGCCTGAGGAACACAGACTGCTGTTCTTCACTGGACAGTGAGGAATGAAGTGGGTAAACAACACACCTGCAAGGACAACAGGACAACATGCTCAGGGCATCTCCAGCCCTTTCCCTCTTGGGACCAATCTGCCTGCACACACTTTGGCCTCACTAGTGCTAGACACTGTCCAGAGTGTTGCTTCTCCTTGTAACAATCGAAGGCCAAATGCAACCACAGCTGAATGTAACTCAGCAACATGTTCTGAAACACAACAAGGGCTGAGGTGAAGTCTCAACAGCCTGGATCATGCAGAGCACAAAATGGAAAGCACTGCTCACTAGGGTCTCTGAGAACTACAACAACTGACCTTCCTCAGCTGAGGAGAAAAAGCAAAAGGAGCAAGCCAGTAAGACAGTAGAAAAGGAATTACTCTGACTGGAGTCACACATTCAATAACCTTTATTTATCCCTGGATAAAGGCAGGCTTTGTGCAGGAAATGTCTATTTGTGGGTAAAGACTGATAGTTTTGGAGCTTTTCTGCCTTACCTCTTGCTGTGCCTGTTATTAAAAAGAGCATTAGACTGAAGCTGCTCATAAAGCATCTTGATTTCTGCTAGACCAGGCAAAAATATCAACACAGCACCTATGTATGTAGATACAAACAAACAAAAAAAATCACTCAACAGAAAGGACAGCATGACGTTTTATTAATGTGCAATTACTGTACAAAAAAAAAAGCACATAGGCTGTAACAGTCCTCCACAGAAGACTCTAAAGTGGGCAATTTTCTCACCTTCCCCATCCCATGTATATCAGGAGCTTTGTTATGCTACCAGAAATTTATCTTTTTCAAAAAGAGTCAGTAGCTATAGAAACTCTGCATGCAAATCATTAGCTCTGGACTGTCTAAGAAGCTTCCAAGAATCTTCTCTTGTTTATCTACCAAGGACAATGAAATTACCTGGGGGATATGAATGTTTGCCAGCAACTATCCATTCCAGCAAGGCTTCAATTAATTCCAGATTAACTTTGTCTAAGTCCATGACAGACATTGTTTTCAACACTGCCTTGCTAACCCCTGGGGAAAAAGAGATAAAACACACAGTAAATCAAACTCTCATAAAAAAAACATTTGTGGATGCATGGAACCAGTGTGGCTGCACAACCAGTCACAGCTTAGTTTAAAGAGCACCTGGCTTAGAAGAGGGCAGATTAAAGAGCACCTGGCCTGAAGAGGGCAGATCCATGCTGTGCCCTAAGTAAAGCTGCTTCAGCAGGAAGAGATACAGAGAAGAAAGTGGAACTAAGGCATCTTAAATGGAATGGAAAGAGACAGTAGCTGAAAATTGTCCATTTTCAGATGCTAAGAACTGTTTTCAGCCAAGATATTTGCCCTAGTTTAAGAGAACAATGGGATCTCTTTTATTTTTTTTTAAGCTGGCAGGAAGTTCCTCATCTAGAGCTTCCCAAGTACAAAACTCTGAATTACATACAAGCATTGAACTTACAGCAGTATATGATAACATACCACGTTGTCTGGCAAATGTTATGTGACACTTCATTAAATTTAAGAAGGAGCTCACCTTTGTATCGTGTCAGGAGCTGCTTCAGAGTTAATCTTTGGTCTGGATCTGAATCTCTGACCATGGTGTCAGTGGCCTTCAGAAGGCCAGCACGTCTCAGGTCCTCCTCTACTTCTTCAAATGCAGTTCTTTTGTGTCTCCCATTCTGTTCTTGCTTCACCTTCCTCCTGTAGGGACTACTGTCCTCTAAAACATACCTGGACAGCAGAAGAACATTTGGTGGTGTGCAAAGAAGCCTGACAGTCTCCTTCTACCAATTAACTACAGAGATAGGGTATCAAAAATATTTATTTCTAAGTCTGAGAGCAACTCAGTATAAGTGAGTTACAAAACCACAGATAATATGAAGGTGCTTTAGTAGAGCTCCAAGACTGCAGGGGATGGGAGACATTTGAGAGGATTTACTTTTTATGTCTGCACAGAAACACTGCAGTCTCAAAGTCAATAGTGCAAACCTCAAATGCCAAATACACCTGAGAATGCGTGGATTTCATACCTTGTCATTGCAATCACATCTTCCAGAAAAAACTGGTCCACGGGAAACGTTCGACCTGAAAGGAAACATAAAGGAGAATAAATCAATCCACACAACATGCAGAAAAGAGGAAAGAGACCAAAGATTATCATAATTTTACACAGGTTATGATGACCTACACTGTCTTCACAGCTCTCATCTATACTGCACTCTTCACCACAATTTCTGATTTGGACAAACAGTGGGTGACTTCCAAGCAGGGAGTGTTCAAGGCCAAGGCTGGATGGTGCTCTGAGCAGCCTGGTCTAGTGAAAGGGCATCCCTGCTCATGGCAGAGGGGTGAAACCAGATGACATTTAAGGTCCCTTCCATCCCAAACCAACCCAGAATTCTATGGTAACATGCACAATGCACTTAAACAGTCAGAGAAGGACTGATACACTTATGGGAACACATCCATGTTCCTCTCATTCTCCATGTCATAACTTAGCAATTTAAAAGGCACATTTGGCTAAATGTGTGCACATCCAGCTGGATCCTCTCACTGATCCTTTTTTCACAAGGATACAGAAGAGTCTTTAGCTGTGGGGAAACTAACCCCATAGCAATGTCATGGACACCACATAATCCTTGTCTTCTGAGGAGGGAAATTCTGCTGGTATACAAACAGCACAAAAATGTTACCATTTCCAAGTCCTTTCTCTCCTAAATCCCATCAGTCTTTCCCTCTAAGCCTTTGGAATTCTGCTTCTTGCATACACCCTCACCTTGAATCGAGAAACACTTTGCAAGAAGAAATACTGAAAACAAACCTCTAAAAGAATGAATTCTAATAAAAATGAATGTTTTTCACCTGGTATGTTAATAATTGGACAGGAGTGAAAGTACTGAGAAAACAGCTCTGCATTCAGGGTGGCACTCATCAGTATAATGCGCAGGTCTGGCCTCTGAACCATGATGTCCTTCAAAACCAGCAGCAGGAAGTCACTGAAGAAAACAAGCAAAAGAACATTTGAGTGTCCCCAGTGTTAACTTTCAGTGTCTCTATTTCCCCCCCCCCATTCTGCTCACCTTCCTGGTGCTTTCAACAGCACAGAAACACCATCACAGAAGCATGAGCTTCTCAGAGTGGCCTAGTGGAAGGCAGTCTGCAAATGTGACCCTTTTTGGATGTCCCTTAATAGAGTGTCAGGATGACTTAGCAAATCCATTTAAGCCACAAAAAGCTTTATAAATTACTTACATTAATAACAACACAAGAACATTAGATAAGAAATTAACTCAGATGCTCCTCTTCCTCACTGAAAGAGTTCTTCAAACCTACCCACTCTTCCCTGTTCACTGTATTTTCCCCTATTTATTTACAGCTTTTGGGACATGACTAGAAGATTGGCTTGAAGTGATTTTAATGGAGAAGGAAGAAGAATCCTAGCGACACACAAGGCCTTTTATGAGGCTAAAATGTCTCCTGAGCTGTAGAATAACAGGTAACAGACAAAGCCTCCTGGAAACTCACTGCCCTGCAGTGTTTCACAAGGAAAACAAGGAAAGAGATGTTTACCATTAATTTACAAAGATACTGATAGATGTTATCTTTTACCTCTCATCTGCAGGTAAGTAGGGTAAAACTGCAGGAGGTTAGAGCAGGATAGGATGAGACTGTCTAGAGCCACTAAAATCTACAGACTGCAAGGAAATGTGAGTACTTTTCCCTTGCTCTGATGAAGCCTGCATCAGGAGAAAAAATTCCCCAACAAGGCATGTGAAGAATTATGGTATTTGATAAAAGCTGAAACAATGGAAGTGTAAGAAATAGACAGCTCTGGTTAAAAAATTACTTAACCCTTCAGCCCCATCCAAAACCTCTTTGCAGTACTCCTGCAATATGAGGACACATTGGAGGCACAGCAATTTCAGAGAGATTTCTTGCAAGCTGCTGCAACTTAATTTCCTACTGCCCAAAGACAAGAACCTAAAAGCAGACTCCTTCCACCATCCCACATTACTGCCACAGGACCAGCTACTTGCACCTTATTCACCTTTACCCTTCTGACTATGTTTCCTCATTTTGCTTACAGGATAAGAGATTATTTACCTTTCTTCTGTTCTTTCATGAACTTCATCAACAATAACGTGAGTGACTCCCTGCAAAGTCAGATCTCCTTCCAGCCTTCTCAGCAGCACACCAGTAGTGCAGTACAGGAGCCTGGTAGCTGAGGACTTGAAGACAAAGCATTCAGTTGACTCTGGGTAAATAACAGTGCAAAGTGTGCTGCAAAGCATTTGGTTTCAGCCAGGTTTGACAGAGAGGGAGGGAACAAGCTATCCCTGCAGGAGATGGGCTGTTGGGTTTTAATTTCTTGCCTGAAACTGAGAACAGCTGCTTCTTACCAAGGGGCATTGCTAACTATCAAAAAATGTGAACTGGTTTTCCTGTGCATACTGCTTTCTGACAAACAACTCAGATCTCTCTTCCTAGAAAGATTCAGTGAGGCTCTTTTTTAGCATACTTCTTGGAAAAAGCAATCAACTGCAACACAGACAAAACTTCACTTCCAACACAGCAGTCTGGATTCAAGCCCCTGCTTCTGTCTGACTGTAGCTGAACCCTTCAATCTCCACTTGGGAGACACATGGGAATGGCAACAGGCAGAAAAGAAGTCAGTAGCCTTCCAAAGGACAGCTCATACTCTCAAACCCCTTCATCTAGCTAACAGAAAGCAAACCCACAGGACACAGCACTGCACTCTCATTCTGCAAAGTGAACTGTTCAACTTGAGATGAAATAAAACACAGAATATTGTTCATAATGTAGTATGAACACAGATGATACAGACTTGCTTATCTCATTACCTGGCAGGTACAAGGCAGGGATTCTGTACACCAGAGAAGCGCTAAGCACATTCAGTAGAAGCAAATGGAAACCAACAAACAAAGCATATGTACCTTTACACTTTCTAGGCGGATCTGATAGCCAACAGTGAGTCCAATCCTTTCTGTTCTCTCCTTGGCTACACGTTCAGCCACAGAAATGGCAGAGATCCTGCGAGGCTGAGTGCAGATGATGTTTGCAACTCTGCTTGGAGATCCTTGCAATGAAGCATCCAAAATAAACTGAGGAATCTGAGTGGTTTTCCCACATCTGCACAACAAAACCAAGGATTAATTAAAAACCCCACAAATCCATCACTTTCCATCCACATAAACTAAGATGACTGCATTCGCCTTGAATTTGCTTTGCTCCATTTGTGTGATCCTCCACAAGAAGTTCACCTAGGACTGCTGTCACTGGTCACAGATGAACCTCCACCCTAACCTGTCTAGAACATCATTTTTCACATTCTTCTGTGTATACTCTGATACATAAAGTCTGTATTGTGCAACCACACTCTTACCCTGTCATGCCACTCACAACAAGAACTTGGTGTCTCTCAAGCAAATCCAGAATGTTTTCTCTCTCTTGCCATGCAGGGAGCTTCTGTCTTTCATACAGCATGGACTGGAAGTGCCTGGAAGACTGATGCACACAAACAGACAGCACAGCAGTAAGAACACCACCAGAATGAAATAGAACCATCTGAAACAACAGCTTGCCTCTTAAATATTTATTTCTCTAGAGGAAGCAAGAAAAAGATGTTGTGTTCTGCACACTGTACCTTTTTCTGCCGAAATCGTGCGCAGATTTTCACATTTTCATTATGCAGAGATTTTGCCTGCACATCATACTTCTTGGAAAGCTTTTTCTTCAAGTTCACATAACTCTCATTCTCCACAACAACTTGTTCAGGCTCTTCTTCCTCCTCCTCTTCTGCCACCACCTCTTCTTCCTGAGGCTCTGACACTGTTGAGGCTTGAGACAGAGAGTTGAGTATTCTCATTACTAATGAACAGAACCTCACCAGCAATGCACAAAAGAGACACATGTTCCAGCAGCACTCCCAACAAAGAACCTTGTTACACTGGACCTGAGGGTCTGCAGGACTGGTTTTGACCTGCATTTAGTTCAGCACTACCAGCAAACCTCCCCTCACCTCATCAGACAAACCACAACTTCTCCAGCCTCACCTGAGTCGCCACTACCCCTGCAGCAGCCGTGCTGTCCCACACCACGGCCTGGGTGGCCACACAGTGAACCAGGGTGGTTAAGTGGTTTGCCTTCCTGAACACTTTTCATCTGCCTCAGCTCACTGCTCCAATTCTACAAGACTTTGATGGTAGCACGAGCTGAAATGTTACAGTGTAGTTTTAATTAATTGTGAGGGCACTGCCAAGTACTTTTAAACCAACACTGAAACTGGACCAGGTACTTTGGTGCCTGCTGCCTATCAAGTGAAGAAGGATTTGCTCAGAATGTCAGCCAACCCTTAAAAGTTTTAAGGCTGTATTTATATAAATAAGGTATTTTATAGCACAAGGAATATTGTAGCTAAAGAAAATTATTTGGAATCTCAGTTTCTGGAACAAAGCTGTCTTTCTGCAGAGCTGTTTAAAAAATGGAATACTTTTGTTCTACTCTAACAAAAACACAGGCTGTCAGCATTTAAGTGCTCTAGGACTTGCTGCAGTTGTTATTGAAAACTCTCTTGAAAAAAGCTTGTCTTAGATAAAACAGTCTTGGAATTAAGAGCTCAAAAGTCACCCTGCCACAAGTGACAGAGCCTCAACTCTCCCTCTGTGAAATCAACCTACTTGCACCAGCATAAATAAAAAGGGACGACACCCTGAACAACACTATAACCACTTGCAACATTCCCTTAGCCTTAAATCCACCTTTGTAAGTTCATTTTGAGGAGGTGTTGGTAATTTTTAGCAATCTAAAAAAAACCAAAAGTTTCTGAATTGATGAGTAGCAGATGCACCAAAGCTTGCAAACAACCTTCTCTGTTCCCTTCCAAGCACACTCCTCTGGTCCATTTTGGTGAGCTCACACCCTATCTCTCAATGCCTCTCCATGGATTGGGTGGGAATGCACATCACCAAACCTGACCCATCAGCTCTGTGCTCTTTTAACTCAGCTCTGGCCAGCACAAAACCTCTCTCCTGCAGCTTGGTTACAGCAGGAACCTCCCGAGGCACACATGGATCATGGATCTGGCTCACCACATGACTTTAATCTACAGAAATAGATTTGGAACAGATGGCTGAACTGGGGGCTCTGCCTTGTCTCTCTCTTTTGCTTTTAAATCTTTTTGACTGTTCTTAGCCCAGAAAGAACAGAAGGAGAGTTGGGGTACCTTCAGCCAGCTGGTCTGAAGCAGGTGCACTCTCTGTCTGTGGAGGAGCTGCCAGCAGGGACACAGGAGGAACACTGAACTTGTGCTGAGTATTGCTCAGTAACTCACTGATTTCATGCTCATCTTCTAAACAAGTCACCAAGGCATAGACCACTGGCTCATGAGACTCTGCAGCTGCCAAGGCCTTTCCAAAGAGGAATTCAGCAATGTGCAGACGACAGGCAAGAGGCAGGTTCTCGTCAGTGGAATAAAATGCCACCAGAGGGGCCTGAAGTGGATACTTGCTTTCCTCAGGAAATCTTACTTCAAGTTCATATATGGGACCATCGCTGTTCTGCCTGAGATGAGCATCATCTACAGAGTTCTTGGATGGGTTTAGTGGATGGTTTGGAGGGAATTCATGTCCAAATCTGCATTTTGAACCAAACCTGCAGCTTCCTTGGAGGTAAAATTTACATATTTCCTTTGAAGTCTGTTTTGCTGTGTCCCTTGTACAACCACCCTTTTGTTTAGATTTGCTGAGCCTGTGGGATAGGTAGTCCAATTCCAAACTGAAAGTCCAAACACGATTTTTAATTCTTTCTACAAATTTTTCTCCATAGATAGACCGGAGGGCAAAAGCTTCTTCTTGTCTCTGCTCTAAACATTCCTCTTGACTGGCTTCAGCAGCTGCTGCAGAAATCTGCATCTTCTCTCCATATCTTTCTGAGAAGCACTGCAACAGCAAATACTCCAGTGATGCCCCAATGTTACCATTGCAGGATCTCAGTACTGTCCTACAACGCTCACAGTCAAAGCCATACCTGCACCAAAACAGAGAAAACAGGGCAACAAGTGAGTGAGAGACTCCTGTGAAGCAAAATAACCACAGTTCTGCCTGATCACACAGTAAGGGAGCATGTATGGCATGAGACACTATTACTGCCACTCGGAGAAAAAAGAAATAGACCAAAATATTTATGCTGTTTTAAATGACAGCGGCAAGCAGCCATTTGGTGTCTGTGAAGGCTGGTCTGTCATTTGTTAGACAAAAAAATTAATTTGTGTGGCAACTGACTCACACCTCAGAATGTAGCACATAATTGTTACAGGGTTAGATTTCCCCATTCTACTATATAAATCAAACTCTTCAGAAAAAGCTGCCACACATACAATGCTCTCAAGCAAAGCAAAAAAATATTCAATAAATATTCATGTCTGAGCAAAATGGATGAAGAACACTTACAAGGTTTTGAAACATTACCTACTTAGGAGAAACATACCTATAAGCAGCAATGCTCCCTGAACTTTCCTAAAATCTGTTTCATTGTCTTGGAGAAAGAATGGAAAACTTAACTGAAAAAGGCTGGAGCAATTTCTTTTCAAAAAATCATCATTTTAAATTCACCAATGTGGTTAGCAAGCAAGGAGACACACAGCCAGTCCAGTTAAAAGCAAACACCAGATGTTCAAGTGTTATCTATTTTGTTTTGCATAGTTCATGTGAGAAAAGAGAATTTCTCAGACTCTGTCAGCCACACACCTAGTTGAGGATTAAATTTGTAGGAGATCCAAACTCATCAGTTCTGCACACAGAATCTCCTGAGGGTCAAGAGGAAGCCCAGGCCCTGAGGGCTGACAGTATTGGGACTAGTGATCTACCTCTTCAGGATCCAAATTATTCACTAAAAAAGCATCACCTGGAGAGTTTGTGCACAGCAAATGAAGACACTTCACTATCTACAATTCTGTGCTCAGCTGGCTCAGCAGACAACCTTGGCACAACATCAGAAGCTTCCTGTTCTGTTGACCAGCACTGTTCATCATCGAGGTAATCAGGTTCGTCATCGTCTTCTCCAGCTACACTGATAAAAAGAGTTATCAAGTTAAAATGAAACAAAATTATACTGTTGAGTAGACATAAAACTCTGCCTCTGCAGTTTTAAATCCTTCATTAAAATGGGAGATTTGGCTATCCCTTTCCCAGAGTTAATATTGCAAAAGAACAAAGCGGAGTCAAAACTGTAGGATTTGAGATATAATTAAAAGTTAAGGGAAAAAATACTGTTTTCATTGCCAACAGCATGCCTGTTAGAGCATGCTCATCTAGAAAAGCTGGAAGTAGTGCCCCCATTTAAACTAACTCTGATTCAGGAGCCAGCTCCTGCCCTTGAAGCTCTTGAAGAAGTTCTTTCACTCTTCTCTGATTCTCTGATGTCATGTGTATAGTCTGCAGAGGCATTCTTGCTTCAGGTCTCTGTTTCACTTGCCCTCCTCTTCTGGCAGGGGCACTCGATCTAAAAATTAAAATAGGACACAACCATGAGTTATTTGCCTGGCTCAAATGATCTGGACTGAATTGGGATGTTAGGGCCCAAACTTGTAATTCAAGACAGGAAAATATAAACAAGACACATCCATCACCTCAGGATTATTCAGCCAGGTTCACTCCTACATGACCAGGATCTGTGTGTCTTTATCTGCACATGCATATGCATACATGTATTGTATCCTATGTCAAATCCAAAGTGATGTACTGAACACTTTGCTAGGTAAAGCTGCTCTCAGACTACCATACAACCATGTATTTCTAAGTTACATTGGCCAGAACATGCAAAGGATACTAAACTAATTCTAAACCACTTATTTTCCAGGGCCCAGCTTCTGTTTTGTAGTACAAGAAAATTAATATCCTGTGTTTATTAGTGTGTTCTGACCAGAAGTGTTCTGAAATTACTTTATGACCAAAGAAGAAAATCAGAGGTTCTAATCTTTAAAAATTAAAACACCTTCCTAGCCATAAAATTTATAAAACGTTAATCAAAAAAGACATATAAAAACTGATTCATATTGAAACACCTTAATCACCCTTTCACTGTTCTCTTTATCCAAAGAGGTCCAAAAGGCCGGTCTCTAATGTCTCTGTATGTCAACATCCAAAAAAGTATCCGAAATGCCCCAGAGAATCCCAAACAATCCCAAACAATCCCAAACCATCCCAGGCAACTCTATGCCAATTCCCTTGGAAATACCTGGATTCTAGCCTTGGTTCCTCAAAGAGACAAAAATCATCTCCATCATCCCAAATTTTCGTTGAACATTTCCTATTTCCACCAAGCTGAGGCTTGTTTGAATGGCCACTGCTGCCTCCTCGTCTTCCGCCACCACCTCTCCCTCTTCCTCCTCCTCTGTTGGGCTTTCCTCTTTTCCTCCCTGCTGAACTCATGTTGTCTTGCTGAAGGGGAAAACCAGCCCTTAGTTATGAAGGTGATTAAGCACATTGTGTATGTCTGAGCACATATTGTTTGTTTTTCTATGTGACACGAGACAACACCCTCTCAAACTGCAGTTGATTATCTGCGTGTTGCTGTATCTGTACGCACCTGGAGCAAAGAAGGTTCTTCCAGAACATTGTTTATTAAGTTCTGTGGCTTTGGAAAAGAAAAGTAATATTCCTCACCCAAAAAGTGCAAGTTTGACAAAACACTCTGGCAAAAGGATGAGCCTACCAGCAAGTGCTGCCTAGCCTGGGAGCCCCAGTTCTGTCACTGATGGAATTTTCTTGGACGTGGAAGCCCACAGGACAAACCCTCAAGGGGACTTTCACAAAAGAAAGAAGCCTCTGCCCTGTCACTTTTCAACTCAGCAACATGCAGAGCTGAAAGTAAAAGGTGGAAAGGGAGATAAAGCCGAAGATACAATGTTTTTTCACATTATCTCCCATTAAGCTCCGTTCTGGAGGGAGCTGCCTCCAGACTGCCGAGCGCTCTGTGGAGCCTGGTGAGGGCAGTAAGTGGACTTGGAAAACAGAAGGCCTCCTCTCCTTCCCACAGCGGGATCTTTGCCGGCGCTGACAGGAGCCCCTTAGTACTGAGCAGCTGTCAGGGCACAGAATGGCCCAACTTTAACACAAGATCCTGCTCATGGAAAACTATTGCAAGGACAGGTGAGCAGCTGTGGGCAGTGCGGCAGGAGGTTGTTCCATGGATCTTTTCACTGGCATCTCCAGAGCCAGGGCAAGAACTGATGTGGCCGTGCACAAATAACAGCCCAAAGGAGAGTGGGGAGGGCAGCAAATTCCCCTTTTCGTGGCCGCTCTCCCCGCTGGAGCTCCACCGGCGCTCGACAGGAGCTCACAGCCAAGTCTGGCAGAAGTGAGGGACAGGAGCTGACAGCCAAGTCTGGCAGAAGCGAGGAAGGGAGGAGGCGAGCACGGCCGCTGTCACACGGGGTCCCGTCTCCTCCTTCCTCTCCGCTCAGAGCAGACAGCCCCGGGCACGCAGCAGCTCCTCCAGCACTGCCCCGCCCCGCACACCCTCCACGGGTGTCTGGGGACCCCCAGTCCTGTCCTGCCCCAGCCCGGCCCCTCTCGCGGCGTTCCCCGGCCCCATCGCCCAGCTCCCCTCAGCGCCCCTCGCAGAGCCCCCNTCCCTTCCCCCCGCGGTCCCACCTCTCTGCCCGGCACCTCCCGGACTCCCAGTCCCGGAACCGCGGCGTTTCCCTTCCGGGCCACGGCACCTCCGCCCGCCCCGCTCCTCCCCGATCCTCCCGCCCCGAGCTTCCCGCCCCGCCCCGCTGCCCTCACAGGGAGTCTCGGACTGAGAATTGTGGGTGGCTTTAAGCTGCTGTGCGTCTGAATAAATAAATAAGTAAATATATATACACACACACATACACACGTGTGTATCAGCTGTAGTAGTGGCACCAGCTTTTTGTTTCTCAACAGGCACGATGGTTTTTAAAGTATTTTTCATAGTGCCAAGTAAAGACAAGCACGGTGGCTGGAAACCTTGGTTTCCAGGTGCTCGCTGCACCAACCCGCGAGTTGCTGAGGGAGCTGGGGCTGTTCAGCATGGAGGAAGAGGCTCAGGGGTGGGATTCCCACTCTCTACAACTCCCTCACAGGAGGCTGTGGCCAGGTGGGAGTCAGCCTCTTCTCCCAGGCAACAAGTGACAGGACAAGAGGAAACGACCTCAAGTTGTGCCGTTCAAGGGAAGGTTTAGATTGGATATTAGGGAACATTTGTTCATGGAAAGGATAGTAAGTCTTTGGAACAGGCAGCCCAGGAAATCACCATCCCTGTATTAAAAATCCAGTGGGGACATGGCTATTGGCAGGCTTGGCAGTGTTGGGTTAATGGTTGGACTCGGTGATCTTGGAGGTTTTCTCCAACCTTCACTATCAAACTGAGTGTGTGGGATTGAAAGGGAGGAAGGCTATACCAGTTTCAGAGTGAGGGTGACATAAGTGATAAGTGACACCAAAGCAGCATCACTGAGGTGGGAAGGCCCCTATGCAGACCCCTGCACACCCAGGGTCAGCCATGACAGCCCTGCAGCACATCCTGGCGGGTCTTGAGTAATAACTCAATGGATGGAGACTCCACAACCCCTCCAGGCAACCTGTGCCAGGTTGCAGTTTAAAGCAAAAAAAATTACCGGAAAAAAGTATTACACACTGGTTTTGCTGTATAAGAACCACCACAGCTCCCAACCCAGACAGACAACAGCTGCTATGGGGGTTTTTCCTCAGGGTCCTTCTGCAGATGGCCACAGCCACCACCCTGATGGTCCTCTTGGGTCTGCTCTGCCCCAGGCCAGCTCCCCACCACCCTACAATGGGAAAAGTGGTTCATGGGACTGCTGCTGGCTCACACCCCGTGCCACCCAGAGGTGCCTGCTCCAGCAGGGCTTACGTGCTCCACAGACCCATCTCTGGGAACAGCCTGCCCGCAGGAGATGGAGAGTCAGCTCTGGGAGAAATAGCTCTGAGAAGCAGAAGAAATTCATTGCATTATCTCATGGGGTTTTGCCTCTCAGATGCTTTCTTGTCTTGAAGTGAAAACACTTGTATTCCACCACTCTCATTTTCTAGAGCGGGACTGCTAAAGGACACCTGAGTTTGTGCTCAAGAGGAACAGTCATGGAGCCCTCACCGGGACCAATGCAGCTATGAATGTCAGCAATTGGAAAAATGACAAGATAATGTTAAGTATTCCTTCATTTTAAACTTCCTCTGTGTTTGGAATATGACTATGTCCACCCTTAAAAAGACACAGAAAGAAAAGGGATAACCCAAAAAGGATCAGATAAATGCTGCTGTTTGATCAGCAAACAGTCATACTGGGCCATCTGAAACAAAGCAGTTCATGGATCATTTGGCAATATAATGCCTTTCTTAAAACTGCCAGTAGTAAAATCTATATTTGAAATGTTTTGTTCATAGAATCATGAAGCTAAATGTTTTTATTTGTTGAAAACCAAACTCGTTCTAGCTTGAACTCTTTGTTGCATTCACAGGTATCTTTTACCCACCCAAAATGCATTTTCCAGCAAACTCCTTCAGAATTATAATTTTATTTTGTTCAATTTTGTTGTGTTTTGCTTCTGAAATAGCCAGCTCGAAAAAAAAAATGAATACTGTGTCCTCTGTCCCTAGTCCTTGACTTCAGAGGTAGCAGCATCTTCCAGAGGGCTTCTGTTAATTTAGGAGCCTGTCCTTTTAGCTCCTTTGCTAGGGCTCCACATTTATCTGTGCTGCACAGTAATTGTACTGATTTAGGCTGTGCGGTTTCACAATTCAGGTTTTCTGCCTGAAGGGCATCTTTGAAACAGATCTTTGTCTTTCAGGCAGAAATTAGTCTGCCTTTTCTTACTGTGCCTCCTCCTTTTTGTCTCCCTGCTTCAGAGTAACTCACTGGACTGGCTCAAACATTGCCCTGACACCCCTTTCCTTGGGTTCCTTGCATTCTCCACATGCTTCCTTGATGCCCTTTGGAGCAAAAAGCACTCCAGTGAAGGGCTGATCCTCCTTAGTGAAGAAATGGAGCAGGTGTGGAGGGCTGCTACTTCCCACCCTTCAAGCCTTTATTTATTTTTACTCAAAGAAAATTTTTCATGATCTAAAAAGAAACAGCAAATACTCAAGTGCAGGTGGTTGCTGTCCCCTGCCCTGGCTACTTTGGCAACCTTATCCTTGGCCCTTGTGCCCTCTTGGCCCTGGCATCCCTAGCAAAGCCAGGGTGTCAGAAAGCAAGGAGGAGCTGGTCCTGTTTCCCTGTCCCCAGCTGGAGGTTGTCTCTCCTGGGTGCCACAGGAGGTACTTAAGGTCCTCTGAGCTTGGCAAAGCAGCAGCGCCGCAGCAGCGCCCGGCTCTCCCCACACGGCCCCGCTGCCGTCACTTCCCAGGGCTCCTCACCCTCCCTCCCCAGCACTGTGCAGTGCTAATTAAAAAGTCACAAAGTCTGGATCGCCTTCTTCCAAGTGCACAGTCCTGATTTTTGCATGGGCATGCGAGGATGTGACCCGAAGATTATATAATTAGAAGGCATTTGTTGTGCTTGCATTTCAAATCAGTGATTAGCATATGACAGTCCTGTCCTGGGAAACGTCAAGCCACCATTGCTCTCCTCTCCCTCTCTCTCCCTCTCTCCTTTCTTGCACGGTGCTAATTCCCAACTCTAGCAACTGTCGGTGCTGAAGGATCTTCAACCAGCCTGGGGTAAGTTTAAATTGTGCTTGGTTTGGGATGAAGAGCGGGATTAATTATTCATTAGTTATTAATTATGCCATTTTTCATATTACTGGAAAAAGCTAGAGCTGTAAGTAATTAATATTGTGTGTGCAGCACATAAAATTATATTTAAAGTGTTTTGCATCTTCAGTGCCCGCAGTTATTTTCAGCTGATTTCTTCTAAGACTCTGAATAGAGATCTAGCTGCTCAGTGTGTTGGACGATTTTGTTAGGCTGTTAGCGAGGTCTCCAAAGTATCAGTTAAAAACGACTTTTTTTTGCTCTCACCATTTAAGAGCTAAATGGAAGTATCATGCTGAATTGAAGTATTTGAATGACAACTTCCTTAGAATTAGTTGGAGACAAAGTGCAAGAGTGATGAGAGTAAATAACTGATTTTTTGTTCTCTTTAGAGGACTGGGGGTTGTTCTCCAAGTGAGATATTTAAAACAGCCAGCAATCTCAGCCAGCAGCATTGAGACAGTCACCGGGAAGATCCCAAGCATTTATTTAGGAAAACTGTGGATGCTTAACAACTGAAGCAGCAGAAGTGCATATGGATTCCCCTGCACTGTTACCCATGCCATGATTTCAGAAGCAGAATGGGACAGGAAGCCAGACAAATAGCAACTGTTGAGCACCAAGGCTAGGCTGTAAATGCTTTACGGAACTCTGCCTGTTTGCATGCTGGTGCTTGGTGTCAGTCCTTTTAATCGGAGATCCTGTGCACAGCTGATTCTTTCCCCCAGAGGAGCCATTCCATGTGGGGGGAGCACTGGAAGGGTGAGCACGGTCACACAGATGCAGTGCAGGCTGCAGGACCTGCCTCCCCTCTCTCCACCACGCATGGCTTTGTACAGGAACCACACTCCTGTGCTGCCTCAGTGGCTCCAGCCTTGTTCCAGCCTTCAGTCCTGTGCCTAGGGCATAGCTAATGAAGGCAACTCACTGGCACCTCCCCATCCATCCACACCTTCTCCCTTGGGGATCTCATGGGAAGTGGATGCTGGTCCAGGCTCTGTTAACAGGTTGGCTGCTCTGCTGGGTGGGAGAGGCTGCAGTGCCAGCTGCTTGTGGAAGGCACCAGGGCAGGATTCTTTGCTGGTCACCAGTGGCCAGCAGCATGGCAATCACTAACGGAAGAGGTGGCACTCAGCTTTGGTTCTTAGGCTCAGCAGATTTGGCTGCTGGAGGGAAGGTAGAAACAAAAGGGGAAATACATCCTTTTGCCGTGATGGAGGAATCTGTCCCCAAATCAGCTTCAAACTATTCTCTGGGCTTTGCTGTGGAGATGTTATCCTGGCTAGATGAGAGCTACAGAGTGTAAATGAGTTTTAATGCTCAGCTCTGAAGAAAGAAGCATGTTTTTGCCATTTGTTGTCCCTAAAGCAGGAGGGCTTGAATGGCAGGCCAAGACAGTCTGGCAGTGGCTCCATGTGACTGGGTGCTGAGCCTGTCTGGTGGGGAGCTTGCAGAGGAACAATAACATCTCCTTGCTGATGAGGGAACTACCCTGTGGTGGGCTGGCACATCAGGCAAACCTTGGATTTGCCAGAGGTGGAGGCCTGGGAGTGGTTTAGGAGAGGGGCTTCACGAGGGCTTGTACTTGGTGCCAACGTGCACATGGATTCTTGTATGTGCATACAGGGAGGAGTGAAGGCTGTGGGACTTGCTCAGGACAGAGGCAAAAAGATGAAGGGGGGAATCCTCTCCAGCTTTGAACTGCCTCAGGGGGGCTGTAAAGAAGATGGACTCCAGAATCTTCCCAGACGTGCACAGTGAAAGGCAATGGGCACAAGCTGCAGCTAAGGGATACCTTGACTGGATGGAAGGAAAAATCTTCTTCTTCAGGGTACTGGAGGGCTCAGAGTGGCTGTGAAGACTCCACTGTGGGAAACATCCAGACTTGAGCTGGACAGACTCCTGAGGAAGTTGATCTTAGTTTGACATTAGTCTTGATTTGAGCAGGAAGTTGAACTAGAGCCATACAATGGCTCATCTGGACTCTGCCGTGAGCTTAGGACTTCTCCGGTGCCAACAGGGGCAGGATTTGACCACATCCAGGGTTTTAGGGCCAAATGTCAGTCCTATTTTCCAGCCCCTTTTTGCACCCTTTAGGCAAAAGCCAGACATTGTTCAGCCAGCTCAGGCTGACCAAAAAGCCTGGTCACTGGTGAGGACAGTGTAAACAGCTTCCCCACCCAGCAGTCAGGGGGAACAGAGGACAAGCTTTCACTCCAGACCATGGGAACAGAGGACAAACCTTCACTCCAAACCAGGGGAAGGTTCATGTCCTCTTCGTTTTAGTGATGAGGAAGGACTGATTAGTTTTGCTCCTTATATTCAGCAATTCAGAAGAACCAGGCAGAGAGAGGAACATGAATGTTACATATTCACAGAGTACAGAAGTGAGCCCTAAATGCTGGAAAGTAGCCAATGTAATGCAATTATTTAATGTAACAAAGAACCACGGGGTAACTCAGGAAACTGCAGGCAGCAGATAGAGGACACACAAAGACAGTTACTCTGGAAAAGCAGGTAAGATTTTCTGGACCCACTTAACCAAGGTCAACCTACTTTGCAGTGCAGCCAGATAGCAGAACTCCTGGTATGCCCAGAGCAGGAGGGGATGGTGGCATCCCTGCTGTCCCAGTTTCACAGCCTCACTTGTGAGTTCTGCAGAGGACACAGCCTGTGCTTAAACATGTCCTTAATAGAATGGGCAAAAATATGCTAAGAAGAAAGAAAGAAATTAATTTCCAGCAAAAAAGCTGTTTTCATTGTTTTCAGTGAAAACAGAGGAGGTTCATGTTTCTTTCATATCTATTTTGCCTTTCCCATTTGTTCCTCTTGCCCCAGCACTGCAAAAACAATTTTGAATTTTAAAACCAGTTTTCTGTTAAACACACTAGTCCCTGTCCAACAGACCAATAACAAAAGCCTCAGGAATTTTCTGTGGTGCTGATTAGTTTAAATTGAGATCAGAGTTTTAACAACTTTGCTACTAACAAGCTGCTACTGAAGTTGAATTTAAAAGTCTGTTTTGCTCAGACACACACCTACATACCTTCTCCTCAAAACTACTGGAGAGGAGATTTAGCTACTCTAAAAACAACTGTGTATTTGTATGTTTTGGAAACAAATAACATCCTTGTCATTGTCTGGAATACCTAATATCAGAAAAAGAAATAACTTTTTATTTCTGCTGAAGAGGGCTGGAGCACAGAGCACAGAGGGAGAGGCTGAGTGTGTTGGGTTTATCCAGCTTGGGAAAAGGAAGGCTGGGAGAGTTCTACAGCCACCTGCAACTACTTAATAGGGGTTGTAGTCCAGACAGTCAGGCTCTTTTCACAGACACAGTGAAAGGATAAATGGCCGTGGGCACAAGCTCTAACAAGAGAAACCTTGATTGGCCATAAGGAAAAAAATTCTTCCCCATAGGAGCAGTGTAGTCCTGGGATGCAGATAGGTTGAGAATTCTCCAGCCTGAGACATAATTAGACCTTGACTAGGTGTGGCCCTGAGAAACCTGGTCTAGCTTTGGGGTTAGCCCTGCTTTGAGGCAAGTAACTCCAGAGGTCCCTGCCCATCTAAACCCTATAATGACTCTAACGTCTTCAGAACAAAAAAAAAAAAAAAGCTGTTATACTATCAGTGGATCAAAAGCTGATGTAATAAACTCTGTCTTTCTGTAACCAGACATTCACCTGGAAGCTTTCCCAGTCCGTGCAAAGTCCATGTCAGAGGTCCCGCCACCTTTGCTCAGGTTTTCCACATTCCTCACTGAGGGATCCTCTGTCCTGAGAAGTCAGGAGATCTTCTTAGCAAGTGATCTCATAAACAGCTCTCTTACAAATACGTTTATCCTTTCATTAACCCTCAATCTTTAGAAGATGCTCAACCCCAAGTCCCTCCAGCACTATGCTGGAAGCCCTTCAGTCCACATCACACCCTCAGCAGGAGGCCAGCTGGGTATTCTGTGGCACTGACAGTGTCACCACCCTTCTCTCCTGGAATTCCACATTCAGAAGCTCTCAGGTTGAAAGTGTAGGGCCCCAGGCTACACTGCTGACAGTGCCAGAAGCATCAGCTTTTGCTCTGATAATTACTCTGGCCACTCCAGTCCCATTAGCAAAGCTAAGGATGACTCACATCAGCCTTCCACATATCTATATCCAACAGGAATGGAGGCAGGAGGTTATTCTAGAGTCCTAAATCACATCTACTTTCCCAGTAAGGCTGGACAAAAGCAGACTTGAATCAAGCCCTGGGAAGGGGAACTGTGGATGTGGGGCAGGGCCCATGCTGATAAGAGAAGTGTGAGCTGGTACAATCAATTTTTCTGTGTCTTTGCCCATGTCATTAATCAGGCATTATTTTAAGACTATTCTCGAGGTCCTAATCCCAGTACAGGTGAATGATGAGGTGCTTTTCCAAGGGTTTGGGTATGGCATCATGCACTGTTGTCCCTGCTTTTCAGAGGGGCTACACCTCTACAGATCCAGGTGCCTTGCAGCATTGCTATGTTTCCAAGTCAGGGAGACAATGGACAGACAAAGCAGGCATGGCAGTAGAAGTGCCTCCTGAAGTGCTGGCAGAACTGTGCAGCAGCATTCTGCAGGCAGTATCACTGTGGCCCAAACACAGGCCTGAAGCACATTTTGGGTGATTGGTTGCATAGCAAAAAGCTGGTTCTTTGATGCAAGATGTTCATGTGCTGTTCACACTACAGCATACTTTGATTCAGTGTTCATACAAGAAGTATCTTGCTGAGAAAATCGTGTCTGTGGGCTTACATAGTATCTTCTATTCACCTGTTCCTGTGAGCACAGATGGCCTTGGGCTGGGAGGGAAGTGTTTGTGCCAGATCCCACTCTGTGGAGGTGCTGTGAACCCAAACAGATCTTTAGGATGCTTCATTCCCTCTCAAATCCCTCCTCCTTCCTTTGTTGTCTGAGCTTCGAGCAGCTGTGCTCAATAAACCCTTTCTGCATCTTTCTGCACTCAGGGTTCAGATGAGCTGACCCACCCCAGGGCTCACATGTGGGCAGCTCTAAGCCATGGGATGTTCCCAGTGACCAGCCAGAGCCCTCCAGAGTGAGGACAGGAGTCCCTGCGAGGACACACACCCCACAGCAGCCATGGACTCAAACAAACACGAAGGTAAAGCATCCTCTTATTTCACTTCTTGCTAGTGTGAAAGACAGCAAGGAAGAAATGTGCTCTCATAGGACCTGTCTGCTGGCCACCAGCCAGCCCCTGAGAGCACCTCTAAGCCATGGCAGCTGTGGGCAAATGTTCAGTACTTTCACTTTCTTAGAAATATCTGGGGGTTGATGTTTTTATCTCTCATTTTACAACCACCCCCCTCTCCTCTCTGGAAAATAATCCTGTAGCATATGTAATGTCCAACGTAGGAAGTCATTCCTTTTCTTGCCTCATGGACCACTTCTGCCTTAGGATGTACAGAGACTTCTGTCCAAAGCTGTGTCTTAGAGGAGGGCACTGTGATGAGGATCTGCTTCTCTCCCCAACATGTTTTGTAGCAAGGGGTTCTTGTTCATATCAGTGCCACAACCCAAATAATCTGCACCAGTTCCAATCCTGCAAGCACCAAGAGGTATTCAGACCACGTTGCTTGCAGGTAGTCAGTCCTTTCTAAGGTCAGCTGCACTTCTAGAAAGTCTGCAAAGCTCAGGCATTTCAAATCCAGGGGTTTGGTGATTATCAACACCTTTCAGAGGAATGTGGTACTTGCTTTCCAGCCCAAACCCCTTGCACTGTGCTCAGCCTTGCCACCTCAGAGACACTGTGTCCATATGCTGAGGAATGAAGCTATGAGCAGCTTTAGGAGTGCCCGCAACTGTCAGCTCAGGAGAGAGACTGCACCACCTCCTTCCCTCTTAAAAGATGTTTGGTGGTGCCAGTATTCATGGCATAGTTAATGGAAAAGTTAATTTCTCTAGTATTATTACTATTATTATTCCAATTTGATTAAATTAGGTCTGTGTACCTAGGCCCTTACACTGCAGCAGGCTGGAAAGGAAATTAACTCAGGGATTTTTTCCAATTAATTGGTGTGCCCTCATGGGCTGTAGACGTTCACTGCAGAACTTGGGAGATAACCACAAAGTCCCTTGTTTCCCACAGTGTGACTGTGAAGAGCCTCCTCTGTTCCAGCTCTTAGCAGTGACTTTATAGAAATGATCTGGGGTTTGACTGGGTACAGGCAGAGAGTGCTCATGGCAAAGGAGGGAGGTAAAGCCCCAGTAGCAGTGATCCTCTCCTCAGTTCTGGTCTTGCTCAGTAGCAGTTCCTTGCTTTGTGTATATCCAAGGACCTTACAGACTGATCTGTAACCAAATCCAAATGAAAGGTCCCTACAGACCTCTGCAGTGCTTGGGTCAGGCCCTCTGTGTTACATATCAGATTGAAAGACACCCAGAGAAAATGTAAGGAGAGACCAAGGCTCTTCCTTGCTGTGCTTCTACCTGATACCTCCACTCCTTCACGCAGCTCAGCATTCAGTGCACCCACCATTTTGTAAAAACAGCATCTCCCCGTCCTCTCAGCACCTGGTTTGTGTTGTATTATTAATCCACAAACATGTCCTCTTGCTCTTTTTGGGTCAGCCCTTACTATCCCACAGTAACATATACGTCAGAGCAGGCATGGGCCTCAGTGTCCATGATTCAGGAGGATCACTGTACACACAGGCTGTCTTCTCAAGCCTCAGCTTCAGGCATCATGAGAAAGCTTCAGGCCAAAAGTTGGTTTCCAGTTCACTGTGGTTGCAGGGAAAATCTGGAAAAAAAGACCCAGAAGGGTGAAAGCTGAAAATTAAAAAACCTTGTTATTTACAAGTTGAAATGTGGGACTTGGTGCAGGCTGGCTGGTGAGTTTTGACCCCAAACAGCTGTCAATTTGGAGTCATAGTTATTTCTCCCAATCAACCTGCTGCCTCTTGTTTTCCCTAGGAGGAAACATGAGAGGATACTCCCCAGAGGGTCAGTGTCTGACCCAGCTACCCAAGCCCCCAGTAAGAGAGCCACTGGCACAGGCAGGAAGCAGCACATGGGCAGAGAGGGGCACACAGCCCTCTGCAAGTCACTGGGGAATTTGCTCAAGTTCCTCTGAATCAGGACAAATCCTAGAGACCAGAACAGGGCCATTTCATAGGTGCCCTTGGTGGTAACCCACATTCCCCCTCAGGGGTACAGAAATCAGAATGGAGCTATGCCTTGTATAGCTCTGACTTCCAGGCTTCAAATTTCCACTGACTGACTGCAGAGTTCTCCCTGCACAGTTTTCCAGCCTCTGCAGGACTGAATTTCTGTGGTCTTAAAGGCCCAGGCTGGAAAAGCATCCAGCATCTGCAGCCAGCATGGAAAGAGGGAGCTTGGCTTCCACCAGAGTTGGGCACAGGATTACTGGTCATGTCTGTGACTAACAGCAGAGACAGGTGAAGCAAATCCTTGGAGGCCAGAGAAAACCCATCTCATGAAGTGGCATTCCCAGAGGAATGGAGTGGTGTGGTGTTTTCTGGGAGTGAGGGCCAGCCAGGGAGCCTGATGTAGGGAATAACACGATGGCTGTTAGACTGCAATTCCCTCGAAGTGCAATGGCAGCACAGCCAGTGGTCATTTCTGTTGGATAATTAAACGTTTCTGCACAAGACAGTTGAACTAGGTGACCTTAAAAAGGTCCAAGTAAAATGATTCCACTATTAATACCTAGAGGTAATGTCTCTGCAGTGTCCAAAATACTTCTGCTCCATGAACTAAGTCTGTCTCCATTGTACATGATCAAGTGGGATCACCATATCACTAACCCTCAGGAGTGATGAAACCAGTGAAAAGATGTGGTTTTTTGGTGTTAGAAAATACATGATTACTGCTTGGACTGCATTGTGACAAAATATAACTTAGAATCTAAAGATAAGGTATTTTGCCTCTTGTGGAGATAACAGAAATATGTACAAATAGTGTAGAGGATAAAATTGACTATTACAGAAGCAAAACAGATCAGTAATGCTTTAGGACAAAAAAACCTGTTACTTAAAGCTGGTACACAGCATTAAACTTCCCAGGCAGCAGTTTGGTCCTAATTGCACATACAAGCTTTCTCACTTCCTTGCATGGATCAACGCTGGCCAGACACAGGACAGCAAATAAGGTGAATTTAACATCTGAATTTAGGTGAGTCATTCCTGTTTTATAATTGCAGTTTATTTTACAAATTATATGGTGTTCAGACCTCCTAAAGTGAGACTTGAGTCCTTTAAAACTAATTTGTTCCTCAAGAGGGACTTCAAACTCTCTGTTCCAGTTATTTATAACAACCATTATAAGTCATTTTAATTGACTGAAGTTCTTTATTCCCACAGGAGGGACTGAAAGTGTGCCTGTGAGTACCCCTGCAACACAGATTTCCCAGGTAAAGATGAGCAAAATGCCCTAAATAACTCCTAGAGTTTAAAGAGTTACTAATATGTAAACAGTAGTTAAAGACCTAAATTAAGTGGAAGGAAAAATGTAGGTATTTACAAGGAATGTGGCAACCAAAATGTGCACACAGCATTAATAAATACCATACATATCACATTTTGGGCCTCATCTTATAAGATCTTTCAGTAAAATTTCTCTGCTCACAACCAGTTGTGTTTAGACAGGTGATTTGTGAGCTCAGCTAATTAAGCAACTGACTTATTAAGCAACTGATCATTAAGACCAACTAGAGAATGTGAATTCACTGACTGAGCTTTGATGAGCTTTCAGCAAACCTGCTGAACTGTCCCAGGAGCAAGGACCTGTTGACTGACATGGGGCAGGGTTGTCTTCTGCAGCAGGGACCCAAGTCTTGTGTGGGGCTTTGGGTTATCCTGGCAGCCTCCCAGCTCCTCACACCATGGGGTGCTCTTGCCTGATAATCCAGACCAGCCAGAGTATTGAGTTTCTGCATGTCTTTGTCTGGCTTTCCAGACAGAAGCTTGGAAACCTTGTCCGTGAGCCTGCGTTGGCTCAAGGCGATCAGTTCCTCCCGAGCTCTGTGGCCTATTTGGGTTGCCATTATTGCTGCAATTAGACACCACAGATGCAGTAAGGTTGTCTACCCCAGAGCCCAGGGAGTATTCCTCCTGTAAGATGCAGTTTCAGCCTTTGCACAGGGGTGTTTCCTATGCATTTCCAGCCTGCAGGAAATGCAACAGAGTTTTATACACTTGAATCCCTGGTCTGGTTCAATATGGAACCATTAATCTGAAAGAGGAAACACACCCCTGAAGTGGAAATCCAGACTATTTGAGACCTTCCTTGTCACCACTGCAACACTAATGTCTGTAATTGCTTAGAAGTGCACCATGGCAAGTGGAGAAGACACTGCTTTCCATGAACTGCCCTGTGCTTCTCTTGTCTCATCCTCTCTTCCCATCCAGACAGCTCCAAGCAGGAGCTGTGGCTGGGTTGCTGAAGGGCCCAGCACAGTGGGACAGTGCATGTGGGACAGTGTGCTGGAAACATCATGCACACTTGTTGCACAGGCCCTATGGACAATGCACTTACCAAAAGGGATTGCACAGATGTGGAACAAGAGCTGATGAGTGCCTGCAGCCCCCTTTAAGTACCCCCATTGTTCTCTTCTGTACTGACCCTACTGCTCTGACTGTGTTCCTACCAGCCTTGCCTAGGAATATATGTACTGGATATACTCCTAGGACCAGGTTCTTTACCACTGTAAATCATTGCAGCTCTGCTGCTTTCCTGCTACGAGGCATTGCAAGCCTTCCTAATGCTTGGCTGTAGAAGTGCTGCTTTTAAACACAGGAGTTAGTAACTGCTCTAAAAATTAGTTGTTCCCTGGTGAAGCATGCATCATGCAACTGAGAAAAATCACATCCAGGGCTTGTGCAAAGGTTGGATTTTGGTTTCAAGCAGTGTCCTCAGGCAGCCCTCTTTTGAGCGACACAGTGTTTATTTACTTCTTCAGATCAGCCCCAGAAGATGTGCAAAGTGATGGATAACAGATAAGCTGGGGGAGGGGACACGGAGAGTACTCCTTAGTGGCCACAGAAGGTTTTGCTCTTTTCAAGGATATATTTGTAATAGCAGAATTGTTCCTGTGCATTATTTCTCCAGCATGAGCTTGTTTTCTACTGGTTTTGACAGGCTTCAGCTCAAGGTCTCAGACAGCAGGTCCTGTTCTAGTGTAAGGATTTAGGCAGCTGCCAAGGGTGGCAGATGCAAACAGCCACTCCTCTGGAGACAGAGCCCTGGACAGCCTGACCAGTGCTGGGGGACATCTGTGGCGACACAGCTAATCAGAGAAACAAGGGCTTCCTCTCATCCATTTAGTGGCAGCCAGGGCAGTGAACCCAGCTCACCAAGGCTCTGCTGCCTTCTTTCTATTCCACTCCTTCCTTCCATAAGCCATCCCTCCCCATCTGCTGGCCACAGCCATCTTCCCTGGGCTGCCTCAAAGCCTGAACAAAGCTGTAGACTGCAAGGATACTTGTTATCTTTCACAAATGTCTCAAATTGCTGGCATCCACCAAGAGAGAAGGGGGAGACACTGCAGTGTTGCTGCCTCTGGGCCTGGAAGCAGCATCAGTCCTGTCCACCCTTGGTGAACAGCATGGTTTTTCCATGCAGAGCTGAAAAACATCAGGGGAGCAGGCAAAATGGGAGTCATGGTGCCCAAGAAAGACACAACCTACGACAGGCATGTGGCACTGGATGCCTCCCTGCTTTGCTTTGTCAGGTTTGAGGGCCACGCTCCAGAGGCAGACGGCACTGAAATCTGTATCTGCTACTAAATTATTTAGATGTCTAAATGCTTTTTTTGAACAGTTTTTGGATAGGTTCTAAGAACTCCCTCTGACTGTGCAGATTTATCCTCTAGGCATTAATTCCAGTTAAGTTGTTCCTTAAATTCCACAACTTAAGTCTCTGTTCCCATGAATAAGTGCGTCGGGGCAACACATTATGGTTTAACTGTTGCTGTATTACAAAATCTGTCTTTTTTTGGTAGGTGTTGCAATTAGAAACTTTAGAAACACAGAAGTTGTCTTGACTTTCCAGAGGGTCACAAACCTGTGAAAGATCTCTCTGGTCCTGTAGGCATAACCCCTTGGGCAAGACATGGGCGTGAGCTGATGCTTCAATGGCTTCCATCTGTTTTAACAGCTTATGGGATTTAAAGGATGGTTTACTACAGCTTGTTTTGAGAAATGAGCTCAAACTAAAATCCATATAGCTACACTATGCTTGGCAAGAGTTTAAAGGTAACATGCTGTTCCTGTACCACTTCACTTAATTTTGGATCAACCCTGCATCCAGTGCAACAAGAATGTATTTCCTTTCTGTACTCTGACGTGCTCAGGGTTTCAGCACTTCATGTTCAATCATACAATCATACCTGTGGCTGATTGGTGTTGCTAGCTGAATTCATCCATCAAGTGGCAACAAAAGGATGCACTTCAGTGTCTGCAGTAGCCACTGCAAGTTGCATGGGGCTGAGGAAGGATATATGGGGCAGGACAGACTCAGGCTGGGCTCTGGAGTACTGAAAGGACACACAAAGAAACTAAGCTAGAACTGTCACTGCAAAAGCAGAGAGTGGCCAACACTGAATCCCAAAATAATGGGTCACTGTCTGCTCTTAGATGCAGAGGATACTTTATCCAGCCTCTAATCCAAATCTTTCTTTTTGTTGCCTGAACTCTACTTTCATAGAGCGTTTCAGTGCACATGGACACCAGAGTCTCTGCAGTGGTCCATTTTTGCTGACTTTTGCTGATGCCTTGCAGTTTTTTACTCAGAAACCTCTAGATCAGCAGTGACTCCCATCCCTATGCCCTGGATCTGTCTAGTTTACCCCCTTTCTGGAAGCATCTGAGGAGGAGATGGCCAGGCAGAAACATTTCATTTTGGACTTATTCTCCCCGGACATTGTTATCTCCAGGGCCAGCTCCAGGACTGCTCCACTGCTAGAGCAAGACTTGAGGCTGTGATATCTCGTGCCAAAGCAGATCTCTAAAATGGACAGCATAGGATAGAATGGAATAGCACATTTCAGTTGGAAGGGACAGATCTCATGAATGAACCCTTTTCACTTGGAGGGCAGTGTGTGAAGCCCAGCCCTAAGCAGGCCAGCAGACAGACTGTGCCTTGGCCACGTCAGCTCAGGGTGGAAGTGTACAAAGCACCTGTGAGCAGGGATGGGAATATTAACATTTTGCACAGCCACAGTACTTGGTAACTCTCCCTTCCCCCTTCTTCTCCAGGCACATGTTAGCTTGTTTGATGATGCCACGACCATCTGGGCTGAGACATCAGAAGCAGTGTGGTCATTGTCTGCCCTAAGCAGCCCCTCTAACCCTTCAGGCTACACTCACAGATCACAGGGTGACACTGTGGCCAGGAGGGGCGGGGGAAGGGGTTGAGCCAAGGGGTCTGGAGCTCCAGCTGCCTTGGGGACTCAGGGTTGTCACCCTGAGCAGGGAAGATGTCCTCAGCCTCCTGCTCCCCCCTGCCCTGTCCCAGTGCCTGCGGTTCCTGTCAGTCCTGCTCCTCCCACCCAGGCAGCTCTGGAAACTTCTTTCCAGCCAGATCAGAGTGGGGGCTGTGGGGTGAGCGCTGGGGTAGCAGTGGGGATGGCAGGTAGACATCCTCTGTAAAGACACTGCCAGTCTTGACCAGAGGAGGATGCTGCATGCCATTGCCCCGAGGTATCGGAAGCCATCTCTGCTCCATTTGCAGGACTCAAGCGCCTGAGTTCCCGGGGTGGCTCTCCGCTTACCACCAGTGCTCCCGTTTTGGACTCAGTTTATAACCAGATGTTAGGCCGAATTTCTGTTGTAAAGGTAAAAACCACTGGTACCCAAGTGCCTTGGGCCGCGACCTCGCTGTGGGCTTCGTGCAGGCAGAACGAGCGCCTCTCTCACAGAGTGGGGGCAGAGTTCAGGATCACCAGCCCGAGCTGCTCCCAAGAGGGAGCTGCTCCCTGCTTCGCCCTCTGCCAGCTGCCGACCTCCCCTCACTGCCCACCTCCACACCTGCCTTGTCTGCTTGCTGTGCCAGCCTGGCTTGCCCCAGTTCATCTCCTGCTTCACCCAGCTATCACTGGCTGCCTCCAGCTTAGGTGGTGAGCTCTTCCAGCAGCGCTACGGCCTCTAGGGACAGAAAACAGGGAGAGTGGGCACAGTGTCACTGTATGCCAGGGGGAAATCTCCTCCCCAGCACAAGTTAGAGCTGCCTCCTTCCATGGAAAGGGCCTGCTGACAGAGGACAGAGCTTCTCCCCAGCCCCTGGAGAGCGAGGGGTTAGACCTGTGTCTAACAGCCCCACGGGCATGTGTGGGAGGAGGACTTGCTCCAAAACGGACACGTTCTTGATTGCTCAGCTGCTTTGGAGATTAATAATCTGGCTGCTGTTATTGTAGATCTTCTTGGCATGTTTCAGGCTGTCCTCTCCTTCTACAGGCTGACAGGCTGCAAACTGCCAGGGAGCCTGGAAAAACACAAAAAAGCATAGAAAAATGTCTAAAATAGGGGCACATTGATTGCCCAAGACAAACACCTCCTGCTGAGGCTGCTCCAGGGGCCAAACCTCCTCCCATGTTTCCCAGCCATGAAAGCAGGAGGAGGAGAAAGAGGACAGCACCTTACAGGATGGGCTACAGCCAGCCTTTATGCCAGCTGAGTGACCCTTGGGGACACAAATCCCTGAGCCCGGGAGGAGGGACTGAACCCACCCTGTTTGCTCTAGTTGCAGGCATTAGCCTCTGAGTTGAAGGCGGGTTTCACAGAAGCAATGCAGGAGCTGTCACGGATCCAGCATGGGGAATATGCCCTGGAAGAGAAGGTCAAGAGCTGCCGCTGTGCCATGGAAGAGAAGGTGGCCGAGATGAAGAATTCCCTCAACACGTTCAAGGTAGGAGTGTGACCTGTGGGGAGGCTGTGTACGTGCCACATGCCACATCAGCTTGTGTGACAGAGGGAAGCACTCCCCTGCCTCCATCAATACTTCCTGTTTGCAAAGAAAAGGAGCAGACAATTGCTTGGGATATACCTGGGGTACTTCCTTTGGCTCTGGGTCTCCCCTGAGAGAGACTGCTCCAATCCAAAAGTAACCCACACTCTGGCCTATTTAGCCTTCTTGATTGGCCATGAGGCAGTGCTGGGAGTTACCTGGGCACAAGCAGCCCTTGCTCTGGGCTGCACATATGGCCTGTTCATAGGCTGCCACTGGGCCACTGTCCCACACCTCTCCCTGGTCAGGTCCCTGCATTTCCTGCAGGAACCAAAGCCACTGGGGAGCAGCAAATTAACACAAAACCCTAAAGCCTTTTGAAGTCTCATTTCCACATGGCTGGGAGGAAGTGTTGCCTGGTTTGATCTGGCCCAAGAGGATAAAGACAAAGGGCTGGAGAGACAGCCTAGCAAGAAGGCCTGATGTACACTTTACAGCAGCCAGCATCTCCAGGCAAAAACTGGATGACTGCCTGTGAGGAGGGAGGCAGAGGAACTCCTTTATTGTTTTTATTGCAAATCTTCCCCATGGGGTTTTGCTGAGTCAATAATACCTTGTGAAGTTTAAGAGGGCTACTTACTGGAAAAGCCCATTACTAATCCTGTGACAGGGAGACAGATGGCACCAGGCAAAAGGAGCCCTTGGTGCCAGACGAGCAAGGGAGACAACAAAAAGGGTAAGGGCATATGGGAGAGGTCTCAGAGCAGCCAGACACAGGGTCATCCAGGACATTGTTGTAGGGAAAAATGGGATTTAAAATCCAGATACAAAGAATGATGCAAGCAACAGAAGGGGCAAAGGCTGCTCTCCCTCTGCCTCACGCCCATGTTGGCTATTCAAATGCTGAGCTCCCAGTGAAGCCACCTCCTTGCCTGGGGAAAATCCTTTGGTTTACAAGAAACTCTTGAGTATTTCTCCTCCATCCTCCTGCTCACGTTCATGAAACCTGCAGGAACTTCATGCATCAGAGCTCTACATCCGAGTAAGGCTTCGCTGAAACTGCCTGAGGGAGGATGGACAGGGAGGATCTGAAGGGCCTCATTTCCTTAGGAAACCAGGCTGAAAGGGCAGATCCAAGGCCTGACTGGCAAAAGTGTACACATGTGAGTGCTCACACTGGGATCTGAACCAAATGCAACATATGAATACACGTGCTGGAAAACTGCAGAGGGAAATGTGCTTCCTAAGGTCCACCTCCAAATGCCATGAAGGGCAGGAGCCCTCCCAGTGCTATCAGCTGGTGGTGGATGAAGCACTAAGTCTCCATCTCCCACCAGTCCCTTAATTATGTGACACCAGGCTGGCTTGGGGGAGTTGCCTGTAGAATTAAGGATCACTCTGTGGTGCCATGTCGTGCATGGCACGTGTGACACGTCCTGGGCTTGCAAAGGAAGAGTGTGAATCACAGAGCCACTCCCCACAGCACCCCGGAGCACCTTTAGTGCACACCAGCCAGCATGCAGAGCTGTGCCACGTCAGGCTGATGGGCACCCTGGGAATGCTGTGCTTTTGCCTGTTCCTCAGGAGGAGCTCAGCGATGCAAAATCAATGATTGAAGAAATCAGTGCCAAGCAGGAGGAAATGCAACAGAAGATTGAGCAGCTGCAGCAAGAGAAGCGGCGGGAATCACGGAAAATGAAAGCTAAGTAAGGGCCCAAACCCTGGGGTTCTGAAAATGCTCATTAGCAGTGGTGTCCATTTTGTTCATTTCTGTGTGGCTTAATTCCTTATTTTTTTCCTGGCTGGACATGTGTATCAACCCTGTTATGACCAGAAATGCTTCAGTTCACCCAGGCTTTTAGACACACAGCCCTTAGAGCAAACATAGCAAAAAAATGCTAACACCTCACTGTGATTCCAACAGCAAAACAGCCCCCAGCAGCTCCCTGGAAAACCAGGGCCTGGTGGTTTACACAGATCCAGTAAAGATATATTAGGGCCGTAAGACTGTTGAAAGTCAGAAGCTTCCACCATTGGGAGGTATTCCTAAGTCACCCCCATCCAGAGAACAGCACTGCAGCTTCCCCTTCCAAGCTTGCAGGACTCAGTGGGCTCCCGATGGCGCAGTCATGCTCTGCTTTCCAGTCAGCAGCCTCTTCTCCTCTGAACAGAGTCAGAACATGCTTGCACACTGCTGGGCCACACTGGTGCTGTGATGAAGCAGATGCATTGTCCAGCTTGGTCCTAATTAGCCCCCTTCTGAAAACAGAGTTTTGGTCATGAGTCTATACAGCTGCCTTGATACAAACACTTTGCAAATCTAGGCTAGCTCCTTAGCTAATTAAGCTATTTAATTAGATGAAATATGCTCTGCAAAAGAATAGATCTGAAAAAACCTTCTCCTATAGCCATTTCCAGAACATTGCTCACAAACATTGCTCCTATTTCCAGAACATTGCTCATGAACTGCCAATTCCATCAAAGCCAGCTCCTTTACTGGTCTCTGCTAGAGTTGTCCTACTTCTGACAGTGTTGGCCACACCTGTAGTGTAGGAACTTCACCTGTAGCATTCAGTCTTTCCAACCACCTCATTCTTTGTGTTTGTACAGAAGAGCACAGAAGGATGATCACGGGTCACAGACAGTGCCAACACCTCTCCAGGGCAGCCCATTTCGATCCATCAACCTCCCAGAACCTGTGCTGATTAATGAAGATTTTACAAGTCTTTTACACAACGTGACTTATGAAAAAGGTAGGAAATAGAATAGGCAAATGGAGTGCCTTCCTTAGGGAAAAAAAAAATCAGAAAAAGATCACTAGTGTAACCTCTGGGTTTGGGAAGTATTTGCTTTCTGAACACTGCCTCAAAAGCCATTTCTTGCCTCCTCCAAGGAAAGGGATGCAGGCTGGATCTTCGTTCCTGTAGTGCTAGTGGCACACACAGAGAACCAAACAGGGGCTCTTGATAAAAATCCTGGATTTGTTCCTGTGTAAGGGAGCAGGGCACAGGAAGGAGGATCACACCTTGATGAGGAAAACACTGTCAACTGCCAAACACTTGATGGCTGGAATCAAAGAAAAAGTGATGGACCAGAGCCTTTCATTCTATAGTTAAGTTTGAGGGTCTAAGCTGATCTATCACTCTCTTGCTGTTCAGACAGGAAGATAATAAAAACACACACATTTAAAATGTCAACAAAGGCAGAGATGAGATGAAAACCATGTGCTGTTTTCCACTCTGTTTTGCTCAGAACCTGTCAGTCACGGCCCTCCTCTGCCCTACACACTGAGGTGGCACATTAGTCCTCTCCCCCACTTTCCTCTTGCACAGCTACCTTTCTCATCCACTTCTCCCACTGCTCCTTTCTTTCCAGTCTCATCCCTCTGCTCTTCAATAAGCTCCTTTCCACTCAAAATGGCAGCTCTGTCTCTGTGTCGGGCCTCTATCCTCCTGTTCTGTGTGGGATACCTTCTACCCAACATGCACCCACATTCCAGGAGAAGCCAAGACTGCTCCCACTGCTCTGCAGTCTCACAGCACTGAACACAACAGGGACCCCACAGCAGCTGCTTGCAAGCTACTGAAACACAGACTGTGACAAGAGCTACAGCAGTAAAGATCCTCCTTACTGGAGAGTCCAACAGGGGTGTTTCCATAGCAAAACTGTGAAAGACTGAAGGATTTAACTACACTGACAGGGCTTGGCAGGAGGAAGCCCCCTCTACATGAGCCTCCCCTCTTGTTAAAGTTCCCTTTGTTCTTCAACAGTGTCTGACACCAGGATCATGCCAATGGGAGAAGGAGGTGTGAAAGTCATAGCAGGTCCAGGTAAGAAAATATCAAACATCGAAAAACAGTAGGACAATGATTCAATTAGAATGCTTGCTTTACTGCACTAAAGAAATGTTTTCCCAGAAGGCATTTCACAGGGATATCTTTCACTCTACCATGTACCTCCATTTTCATACTTGCAGTTGAGATATGAGGGCAAACCTGTGTCCCTGAGGTGTCCAACACCTGATGGTCAATGCCAAGGATTTGTCAGAGAAAGCCTTTTGGCTGTTGCTTTCTCAGATTCTAAGTGCTTTTGCAGAAAGGAAGAATTGAGGCTTTCTGATGGGACAAAGAATAATGACAGCACCATTTTGCCACTTGGGAAGAGATGGTCTTTTTTCCTCTCTAACATATGTCTAATTTTGGATCTTATTTGGCCTGAAAATAAATGCTGGAAGAATGCAAACCTTGTTCCATCTAGGACCTCACCAACTGTACTTCCTTTGTAAATTAATGCTACAAGGCTACAGCCCTTGTGAAACACAAAGAATGCTCCAAACTCTCCTTCCAGTGCTTTAAATGGATGGAAACACATCTTATCTGCCTGTTGTAGCATGATCTGCCAGCTGACATGTCAGAGTCCACACCCCTGTTTGTCATTGCAGGAGCAGCCATGGAGACAGATGACAGCCTCAAGCCTCCCTTGGCAACAGAAGGGCAGTCGAAAATGCATCTGCCATCAACAGTATGGAAGCAGCCCAAGGACACCAAGGACTGGGGAGATGAATACATTTCCAAAGAGCAACCAGAGAGAGGGAAAGACATGGGCCAAAGCAGATACAGCTCAGCAGACAACATAATATGTGAACCCTCTTTGGCTGGTAAGGAATAGAAAACTCTGGCTAGAGAGGCTCCAAGCTGTGTCCATGTCTGGTGTGAGCTGGTTGGTAATCAGCATCCATGAAGGGAAACACACAGGCCAGTTTCTGCTGCTGGGGGGGGAATCTCTCAGGGCCTCACACTCCAAAACCTCTGGCTTTTGTATCTGTTGTTCTGTGTGACTGAGAGAACCACTCTGTACTACAACGACAGCCATTCTCCCTTCCAAGCCCTGTCAGGGTCAGAGTACTGATGGGATTGAGGCAGTGTAGTTGCTGAAGTGGGTGAAACACACAGCCTCCTCATTCTGCAGGAAGTATTCAGGATGGGAAGCCCTGACAGGAGTTGTTTTGCCTTTCACTACTTGTTTTGTTATTCTTAGAAAAATGTGATATTCATAGGGGAAAACACATTTGCTTTGGAGCTTTCTTAGCAAACTGTGGCTCTGGTCATGTCTGGGGCATGCTGTAGCATCTGGCTGGAATTTTATATTTTGGGGAGAGAAGACACAAAAAGACAAGACATTGATATCACTTTTAAACAAGCTTCTCCTTGCATGATTCTACATCAGTTTACCAGTCTAACATCAAGCTGTCCTTGAGGTCAGTATTTTCTTATTTTTAAACTTAACTATTATCTTCTGGAAGCCAAAAGGCAGAACATCGCTTTGGAGCTGCTGGAGTCAGAAAGGAAGTATGTCATCAACCTCTCCCTAATCCTGAAGATCAAGGCCACATTGCAAGGGCCAGATGTGAAAAGAAGCACCAAAGAGAGAAGGTATTTGATGTAATGTGCTCTCTGGCTTGGGGAGTTTTCTCCAGTCAATATTGTTTCTGTATCACCCTCTCACACATTTTCCTTTCATCCACACAGAGATCTTTAAACACTTGGTTTACTTCTAGTTGCAAACTGGAGGCAGTGGGAGGACTGTGTAGTCACGAAAGTCTTTCCTACTTGCCCTTACAGACAGCCTAAGAAGCCTTCAAAACACTTTATTTTATAGCCAGCTGGAGAGGGTACTTGCATGTACACAGCAGCCAAAACAGGATCCCTGATGCAGCCAGGACTCCAACAAAAGTAGTTAATAATACCTGTGCTAGAGTACCAATAATACATGTAGTTAATAATACACAGCCAGGCTGTGCTGACCACACATGAATGCCCACTTCAGCAGCACACAGTTATTAGGGCTGAGTTTCTGCTCTGTGTAACCAGTCTGATTTGGTCTCCCTTCAGTTTTTTCCCCAACTCGTTGCGGTTCCTGGTCCAGCAGCACGTGGATTTACTGCACGCTCTGCAGGAGAGAGTCCTGAGCTGGCCACGACAGGGCATCCTAGGAGACATCTTCCTCAAGTTAACAAATGATGAGGTATGTTAAAGGCCTCTCCAGACTCTCCTGTCATGATCCATGTTGTGTTGAGGCACAGGTGGGCCAGGACACCTTGCAATAGAGGGGAGGTGCTGTGCAGCTTGGCCTGAAGGGCAAGGCCTTTCAGCAAGACCCTTGGAGCAAGGTCCTGGGGCATGGTAGACCCTTTACTGTTCAGGGATCCCACATGCCAGACCCACTGTGGGCAAGCAGCCTCACAGCACAGCTCTATGATCACCTCCTGAGACCTGGACTTGCTTGCAGGAGCCACACATGAGCCTTGATAGCTTCAGTGTCTGTATTTCCAGTGAGGGTGTGAAAAGAGTGTTTCTGATGTTCCCCTGCCCAAATACACTTTGCCCAGAGTTAGGACAAGCAGGTGGGCAGGCCTCTTACCCCGTATGGTTTGTTGCACCTTCTTCTGAGGGGAAAGGTCTTCCTGGGTGAGCAGCAGGACCCCTCCCTCAAGGATGTGTGAAAACTCATCTGACATTTTATCAATTTTAAGAGTCTTAAGTAAGAAAACTTTCTTGCTGCCCAGCCTCTCTACCTGTCCCCAACTGCTGTAAAGCTTTACACACTGTGCTCAAGAGCTGAACACATTTTATAAAAAAGACTTTTTGAGAAGTTCCAAGCCCTGAAAGAATCACACAGCATCTCTGCTGTGCTGCTGACCTTCCAGCAGTGAAGGTGGGGAATCAACAGTTTGGCTGTCTCTGTGACCAAAAATCTCTCTTAAATTTCTTTGTTCTTTTCTCTTTCCCTTTGTAAGAACAATTTTCTGGACTACTATGTTGCCTACCTGAGGGACCTGCCAGAATGCATCTCTCTGATCCACGTGGTGATCTTGAAGGAGGTAAAACTTCCTGCCTGCTTCCCAGACACATAATGGCAACATGCAGGCCTGGATCCCTTCCTGTTATGCCTGCCCATGATAGGACTCTCCTGCAAATCCACTTTTTCTGTTGCCAAATGCCAGTTTTCTGGAGATTGCCATGGCTGACAGGCACTGACAAAAGGCAGCTTTAACACCTTCATCACTGTGTGTAACCAAAGCTGTTTCCTGCTGTGACATGGAACAATGTCCCAGATTAAACCTGCCAAAAGCTTGCCTATGTACATGCTATCCAGACCTTTTCCAGGCACTGTCTCCTGGAAAATGGAGGACTCATCCACACAGAGAGATCAAGAGTGAGGCTATAAGTGCTTTATAGAGAAAAATTCTTCAGTGTTCAGATTTGCTTTCACACCCTTGATTCTTGGTTTAAACTAGGAAAGTTAAAAATAAAGGTAGTTTAAAGTGCAATAACGAAACCTCACTAGCTTGCTTCCAAGACACTTTAATTTAGAAGTCAATCTCATTTTGTTCAATTAATTCGAGCCTAAAGTGAGAACTTCATTCTGAACAACAGTGTATTCCTGGGGTTTCACTGAAACTTAACTAGTGCACATTCAACGCACACCCCTACTTAATTAGGCTGAGTGTCTCTAGTAAATAATCTCCAACCTAAATGACTGGTGTGCTGCTGTGAACTCCTGTTTTAACTACTTACAGCATAACTACTCATTAAACCACAGAACCATCTGGAAGCAAACATGTTTTATGGGTAGAAAAGACTCTTAAGTTGCTTTCTCTATTTCAGGTAGAAGAAGAAATCAAGTCTGATCTCTACATTCTGTTCTTTCATATAGTCCAGCGAATCCCTGAATACCTTATTCACCTACAGGTAGGGCTCCAGGATGGAAACTGTCTTGTTGAACTCTTACCACATCTGGTGACTTTTAACTCAGAGCTGCTATTTAGGCCTGTACAGCTACAGGGCTTCTGGCAAACAAATCTTTGAAAGGGAAAGGCAGCTAACAATAGCTTAAGTTTCATAATTTTCACCTGAAGCTTGCTTATATTTGCCAGTTTCTCCATTTGACCTGACAGAAACAGCTTTTGTACCCTGGGAAGCCAAAGGCTCTGCTGCCTGCAGCTCTGGGAGAACAGGAGGCCAGAGATGGGACACATCTGAGAGGGCTCCTAGGGCCCAACAACCTTTCCTACAGAGAGATGTCTGATAAAAAAGAGTTCTGGTTCACAGAAGATTCATCTGAATTGTACTGAAACATTTCAGACAAGGCAAATACACATAAAGTAAGCCCTATAAAATCAAAACATTGGTTTATTTAACCAAAACTGAACTCAAGCAGTGCATCACCCACACATCCCATGATTACATTTACAGTTAACACTTGTGCCTTTCCACTGGACTAGTAGGAAGCCCCCACCCAAGTCCCTCAGAAACTCCTGCTGCCTAGAAAGGCTCCCATAGGGCAGTGCCATGAACACTCCAGAGCCCTAATCCATGGCTCCAATAGTACCTTCTCCCCAGAAAGGGTTAGGACAGCCTCCAAACAGCCTGCTCTCCTCTGTGCCCCAGAATGTCCTGAAGTTCACGGAGCAGGAGCACCCTGACTATTACCTGCTGCTGGTGTGCGTGCAGCGCCTCCGGGTCTTCATCTCACACTATAGTCTCCTCTTCCAATGCAATGAAGACCTGCTGATACAGAAGAGGAAAAAGCTGAAGAAGTAAGCACAACATCAGCTCATTCTCTTTATCACCAGGGAAGGGAGGTGTGGGGGAAGCCTGGGGGCAACAGGGGGTTTATGTCCAGGCAAGATCAACAGGCACATTGCTCTATTGAAATAAAACAAAGCCCTTTGCATCTGAATGCTGGAGAAGGGCCACTATTGGCATTTGCCCTCCAAACTGAGGTCAGATTTGGGGTGGGCCCTTCTACCTAACTCTGAGAGTGAAAGAAAAATCACTTCTAAATCCATCTAAACATAGCAGTCACACGTTTAATGGGATAATTTGATTCCTTAAGTTGGTGGCAAAGTCACTCCCCAATGGGAAAACATTCGGGAGTTTAGCTGCTCTGGCAGTTCCAGGCCCTGCTGATGGTGAGGACTGTCTCCCTTATGGACTAAGTCTCCAATAGAATGGTGTTACCTGATTTTACTGGGGGAGGAGGTGGGAGAGACAAAAGCCTCCCATAACCTGTTTGATACAAACTATGATAAAAATTACCCTGAATGTAGATTCCCAAGTTGCAGTTCAGAACAATTCCTTGAAATCAAGGCCTTTCACCAAAACCAAAATCTGGTTGCCTTTGCTCTTTGGGGTGATTTACCTGGGGAGTAGGACAAGATCAAATGTCAAGGGAAGCTTCCAAAGCTTGGAGGGTGGTAAAGGGCTGGAGCAGACTGCTGGGGAGGGACTGCTTTTGGGAGAGGCAGTAAGAACAAGACAGAAAGCAGGATGCCCTGCTGAGTGGAACAGACTAGGTGGACCAGGTTCTTCCTTGGGGTGGGCAGAGGTGAACGGGAGTCCCTCCCAGTCCTGTTTTCTGTGATTCTACATGCTCGTGCTCATTCCCTGCCTTATTTCTTAGCCCGACGATGGATTTCTCCTCCCTCAGGTCATCCCTGGTGAAGCTGTACAAAGGTCTCACCTCCCAGTGTACAAGCCAGGAGGTTTCTCCAACACCCAGTGCAGCATCAATGCGGGACAGTGGGATCCACACTGAAGAGACAATACAGTCATTCCCAGCAGCACCTTCCTCTGGCACAACCACCCCGTAAGCCTGTTGTCCTCGTAGGTGGCTTTCCAAGTAGGCTGAAAGCTCTCTCCTCACCCACACCATGCCAGTGAGACCAGGCAGTTACAGATTCTCATTTCCAAAGCCACTCCCTGTATATGGATAGAGAGATGAAGGGCTGGCTCCTTCCTGCTATCCCTACCATGTGGCTTACAAGCAGGGAATGTTTCAGAGCTCTACTGTTTCAGGACTGCCTTAGCAGCGTGTCAGGGAGGACATTAATTTAACAGTGGTGTGCACAGTAACACTCTGCATTATTCACTGTCAGCATTACAAGAGCTGGGAAACGTGGCCAAGATTCTCAGAGCAGGAAAAAACCCAAACCTTTTCCATACAGCACCTAATTGAGTGATGGGACTCACTAGCATGAGATACAAGTACAAAATGGGTTCAAAAAGACACAAGACTAATTCAAGACAGATGAGACTACTGGTAGCACCTGGCAATCTTCACAGAATCACAAAATATTCTGAGTTGGAAGAGACCCACATGGATCATTGCATCCAACTCCTGGCCCTGTGCAGGACCATCCCCAAAAGTCCCACCATGTGCGTGAGAGCATTGTCCAAATGCCTCTTGAATACTGTCAGGCTCAGTGCTGTGACCATGGGGAGCCCAACCACCCTCTGGGGGAAAAACCTTTTTCTAATACCCAACCTAAACCTCCCCTGGAACAGCTTCAGGCCCTTCCCTCAGGTCCTGTCACTGGTCACCAGACAGTAGAGATCAGTGCCTGTCTCTCCTCTTCCCCTCACAAGGAAGCTGCAGACTCCAATGAGGTGTCCCCTCAGTCTCCTCCAGGCTGAACTGACCAAGTGACCTCAGCCTTGTATGGTTCTTCTTTGGCCATTTTTAGCCTGACACGTGCCAAATTAGACTATGATCAGAGAAGCACAGAGAAACTAGACTTACCTTTATTCTTATGCCAGCAATTTGTGGCTATTGTGCTTTTTTACCTCATTTGATACTAACAAGAGTTTGGCTTCATCATTCCAAGTCCCCCTCAAGCAGTGGTGTTACTAGATCAGTCTTTAGCCTCCTTCTCCCCAGGCTGCCCAAGTCAATCTCTCTCTTCCCAGAGACAGGATGCTCCAGGCCCCCACCCTGGGAGCCTCAGCTGGTACCACCCCCACTTTCATCCTGAACTGAGGGCTCAACTGGAACATAAGGAGCCCTCCAAGTACTCCTGGCACACTTCTGGGGACAGAGTCACCCTACCCAAGAGAAAAACCTTGTCCACCTGAAAAGACAACCAGACCACAGGAAAGTGAGGCACAGCTCCTACATTACAGAAAGAGAAGGAAAGTTAAAATCCAAAATGCAGATGAACAGGAGAGAGATGGAGCACTTGGCTTCTCATCTCAGATTCTATTCATTTCATGCTCTAGAGTACAAAAGTCAGCCAAAGCTGCTGGATAAGCTGTTCTTCCTCTGCAAGTTTGCTCCTCCTAACCAGCCAGGCAATTTCTCTAAGTGACAGTTCTGTTACTGCTCTCCAAGGCAGAAGAATACCTTTTGGCCATAAAATCAACAGAACAGGGCTGGGGGAGTGAAGGGGGGGACTGGGGGGAGGCTTGTCATGCTGTCTCTGTCATCCTTTAGTATTCCACTTCCGTCTGTTTTTTTGTTTTGTTTTGGTTTTTATTTTTAAGGCATTTGATGCCCCAGATGAAGAAGCCCCAGCCAACCGTGATGGAGAACATCCAGGCCGTAAAGCCCCCTGACTGGGAGATGGAAAGCAGAAAACATGAGAGGCCAGAGAACATCCTTGCCTCCTCTCAGCTGACAGAGCAGGAACTCAAGGCCCTGACAGCCCCCTTGCAATCCATCCCAGAAATGGAATACGAAGCACCACCGGCCGACGCGGTGGGGAACACCGAGAGAGCCATCAGAACCTCTGTGGAGCTGCTGCAGGATGCCAGGAACTTTGCACCAGGCTATGAAGAGTTTGACTACCCTGGGGAGGTTTTCACCATGCCAGGCCCCTACGAAGACGACACCTTCCAAAACCTTGCTCTCTTTGAGAATTGCTCCCCAGCCTCTTCCGAGTCCAGCTTGGATATTTGCTTCCTTAGGCCTGTTAACTTCACCTCAGAACCTGAGAGGACAGACCATGCCTTGCAGCCACTGCCTAAGAGCTGCACTCCCGTGAGCAGCAGCACCTACAAGCGCGAGATGTTCCACAGCAAAGGGAAGCAGCTGAGCAGGTCCCTGAAGGAGCTGCCGCGGAGCGCGGAGGGTGTGAGCACCAGACTCTACAGCACACGGAGCAGCAGTGGGAGCCGTCTGCAGCAGAAGCAGGACAGGAATGTTCAGCCTCACATGATCTCAGCCTCATCCCGAAGCTCCCAAAGGAGCTACTTCCCCCCACAGAGAGGAGCGGGTGAAAAACCAAGCTTTTTGGAAGTAAGGAGGCTTAAATAGGAGGAGGAAAAAAAAATGGCACGTGGTGGTGCAGCAGCAGGAGAAAGATCTGATACAGTTAGAGTAGAACACGCCAAAATAGCTTTCAAGCCCACACATTCCAAGTCCTCATCTGCATGTACATGCCCAAGGGAGGGACAAGACAGCTCCTTTTCACACACATCTTCTCCAGGGGCAAGCATGGGGTTGAGGTGCACAGCTGGCTGAGCAACAGCTACAATAGCCCTGAGATAAGGTAGCCTCTTGTGTGTCTCCACCTGTCACTGAGCTTCCCCCCCCAAGAGAATGTTCTGATCAGGTCACAAAGTTTACAAAAAGCTGTTCAAAATTAGTGCTATGGGTGGCACCCAGTTAAACCTTTCTACCTGCTGTGAGGAGTGCTGGGTAAGTGCTGGGTAAGTCATGCCACTGTAAACCAGCATGACTTGGCCAAACTCAGCCCATTTACACCAGCAAGGTTCTGGTCCATAGCTTTAGTTTCACCTGTATTTGTTGCCTGCATTGTACAGCTCCATGCCAAAATCTGTGTGAGAACAGTCAGAGCCCAGCAACTGTGTCCCTCAGATGGGACACGGCAAAGACCACTCTCACCCTTCAGGGACACCAGTTCCTGCAGGAGCAATATTTCTGTAGGTTGCAGTGACTGTTCAGAGTCAGCTTTGAGCTGTCACAGACAAGGATGTAGAGGCCAAGGGTGCTGTGAGGTGCTTAGATTGGAGGCTGTAGAGGCAGATGATGATAAGAGGTAGGTTCCAATAGCCTGACTGAAAAGGCAGCAAGGAAACAGCAAAAGAAAAGAAAAAAAAAAAGCCTAGTGAGTAAAGGAGGAGGTGGATGGCTAAACAGGGGAGACAAGGCAGAGGGAGAAGAGCCATGGGGACACAGCCACCCCAGAAACAGGGGCCTATGAGCTCTTGACACTCGCCTGCATAGAGCTGTGGCCCACAGCAGGGTGCAGATGTGGAGCTTGTCCAGAAGGATATGTTCTTCCCATGGAGCAAAGGAAATCATCATGGCTGTGGTGGGCAGAATTGGAGAAAAGGTTCTTGTCCAGAGTCTTGCTGAGAGGAGCTTGGCATTCTCCTGAAAGAGGGAAAGATCTTATAGTGGCACACTTAGCACAAGGTGTGTGTGCTAATGAAGCCTTCTGTCCCCCAGATATAAAACCATGCAGCAGCAGAGCCAGCAGAAGAGTCTTTCACACTGTATCACAGCTCAAAAAGCCTGAAGCCTCCCTGCCCAAAGTGAGAAAGGAGAGGGTGGGAAGTTCTTCCAACTGCCTAAGCTGGCTTGCTCCCTCACTAGCAAAATAAGCTAGTGAGTTTCCCTGAACAAAAAGCTTAGCAAGAAAGGCTTCAGGTCCGTCTAACAATGCTTTTCCTTCTACTCTTCTGTCACTGCCTCAGCCTTAGAGTCAGCCACAAGCTCTCTGCAGAGGTACCAATGTTGCTTCCAAGCCTTGTCAGCACCTCCTCACCTACCAGGTCCCTCCTAGCACAGATTGAGAGAGAGAGCTAGAAAGAGAGAGAGAGAAGGGAACAAGAATGTGAGGTTGCAAATGCTGGTTAAATTGTCTTTTCCCTTTTAGGAGCTCCATGCAGAAGACAACACCAGGTTCTGCCAGAAGGATGACAATGAGCAAACATCCTTCAGCGACCACAACCCGCGGCACGAGCCCAAGGGGGGGTTCCGGAGCTCCTTCCGCAAGCTCTTCAAAAAGAAATAAGCAGTCCCAAGAAAGGCAGGCCACAGCCTGAGCACAGCAGTGCTTCCCCAGGTCCCTGAGGGTGGAGACAGACAGCAAGGCCCCAGGATCCCCCTGACTATCACAGAGGGTGGAGGGGTGGGGGAGAGGAGACTCTCACAACTGCCTTACAAGTGCATCCTGCTCTTTCTAGCACAGGGCAGGGCCAGGCTTTGGGTTGCAGTGGAGCTCAACCAGCAGGTCCAATAAGCACAGGAACTTGCTAGCTTTCATCCCTACCTGACTGAACTTCCCTCAGTTTTGGAAAGCTTTGGCCAAATCCCACTATCTTCTCCTCCCCCTCATCCCCCAAAAACTGCTTGATTTGCCATACATCTTTGCTCTTCCAAATTCAAGGCAGGTCTTATTTGGGCTCACCCATAACAGAAGGGTTACCTTTGCAGCACTGGCATCCTGGCTAGAAGTCTAAAATTCCCTTCTTTCCTCTACTTCCCAAAAAAACCATCATCAAAGATGTCTTCCAGGAGGCCAGCTTGCATTACCCAGGTGGTTTGAGAAAGTCTAAGAAGCATCAGCTGAAGCACCTGAGCACTGTACTGCTTAATCAGCAACATCCTTTCTTTTGGACTCCCATCACTCTGCAAAATCCTACTTCACCCTTTACGTGGCACTCTGTTTCCAGAATTGCCTCCTGCTGTAGGAATCACTGCTTCTGCTGTTGGAATTGCCCATGTCTTCAGGCAGGTGGTGCAGGATGAGCCCAGGGCCTGCCACAAGACTCTTCTCCACCTTATGCCAGTGTGGATCAATGCAGACACCAATCATGCCAACCAGTGTCCTGGCTCCTGGTCTGTAATACACCTGAAATGCCCTTTGCTAACTCTTTGGCACCACCTCACAAGCCCCATCATGTGCAGCTTTGGAATGGTTCTTCCAGCTAAAATCTGAGGCACTAGGGCAGCAAAGTTGATGGTGCACCGTGTTCAGAGTCATAAGGCCTCTTTCTTGTGCAAGGACAGATCAACAAGGCCACACACACGCCACCCTCCTCACACCTGGACGTGACAAACCCTCAGCAACTCTGATCTTTGCAGAAGGCTGAAGCTTTTGTATGGAGAGAAGCTCTGCTGTGATAGCCCTGTCACACCCCAGCAGCAAGAGCACCACTGGCACTGTGGTGTTACCAGTGGAGCACTGGTGAGCTGTGGTGTGACCCGAAGCTGGGACATTCTGAGGGCAGTTTCAAGAGGAACTGTGGTTTGATCACCTTGTTTTGACAAGCCTGGGATGCTGGTCTGTCATAAAGGACAGCTTCACTTTAAAAAGTTGTGAACTGTCTCAGTGGGGCCAACACCAATGTCTTGGGGGAAATACTGTGAGATTGGGGGGTTGGGAATCCCAGCATCAGTGCAAGGGTAACTGACTTTGGTGCCAAGAGAAGAGCACCCATCATTCTCATGGCTCTCCTGGCCGTGGCAGCAGGACAGGGAAGGCCCAGAGCCGGTGCCCTTGGATGCAGTGGTTAATACCTGCTGCAGGTGCAGGGCCCAGAGCTCTCCCAGTGAGGACTGACCTGCATCTACCATCTGCTTTCCCTCCTCTGGAGGAGGCAGAGGTGTGTGTGAAAAGGGCTATCCCACCTAAGGCAGAAAAAACCCATCCTTTATTGCAAAGTTTCCCCAACATTTCAAGAATGTGACCAAGCAAAACCCCAGAGATTAAAATGTTTTAGCTGGTGCCTGTCCCATAGATTTTAATGAGACAAAAATTCACTTCTTCTTACAAAAAGGAAAGCAGCATCATACTTTCCTCCCCTAGCTCTTGGAAACTACTCTGGGAAGATTTTCTTTTAATTTAAGGCTTTTAATGGTTTAAAACTCCCATTTCCTTCCCTTTCCCTCACATCCTCATTAAATTGCAAATTCCCTGGCCCGTTCCAGTCAGGACTGCTCCATGCTGACCAGCCACTGAATCACAAAGACAATGCCTAGGACTTGGCAGCTTTCAGTCAGACTGTGCAGGGCCAGGATAGAAACATGTAGGGAGAGACAGATATTTTTAACTGAAGCATCAGCAAAGCCTGCTTGTTCTGCAAAGGGGATCACCCATAGACAGAACTATGTTTGTCCACACAACCAGAGTTACATCCACTGTATGTCCACTGCAATGCACTGATGCTGTCCAGAGCTCTGATGCTTGTGGTTTTGGTCTCATGTATGTAATGACATTTCTATCCTTCATAGAACAAACCTGCTTTTCACACTTGCCAGGCAGATGCCAGGACAGAAACAAGACAAAGGAAAAAACCTACCTGCGAACATCTCCTGGGTGAGGAAATCCTTCCAAAGTAGCAGAGCCTTGCTTGTAAAATGCATGTGGATTTCAGCTTCTATTTTAGTGATCTAAGGCACGGTCAGAATTGGTGGTTATTTCTTTCTGATTCTCTATGAGTTCTTACTTCCAGGCCTATACTTATCATTTGAGATGTCCTTGTACCTGCTCAGAATCTGCAAATGTAAATAATATGAACAAATGATGCTCAGCACCACACACACACACAGACACAATCTCTTGCAAAATCCATTTCAAATTAACCTCTCCTGTACATGTGTGCTCTGGATTATTTTTCTTCCTGTGCCAAATAAATGTTGCCTTTAAATAACACTGTTGCCTCTTGAACTGAATCAGAAGGTTGCATCCACTGAAAGAAGACACACATTACTTACAGAAACCTGTATCCCCTGACAAACACAGTCATTCCTATATGTGGTTCTAAGACTCTTTATTCAGAACTCAGCTGAGTTACTCTCTAGGATTCTGGTCAAGGTCCTGTTGGTGGTGTAACTCACTGTGACATTTCATTTCCTTAGACTCTTCTAGACCACACCTCTCCATGGCTGCACTCCCTGTTTCAGTCAGTCATCCTAGACTCAAACAAAAAAAGGCTTATTCCAAATTACATTCAACAAATTTGTCCAAAGCAATTCCAGTAACGTGTGCCCCATATCACCTACCTTTGCTCACTTTCTTTTAAAAAATATTAGGGATGTTCTGCACATTTGGCAGATAAATTGTCATGCATCTGGCAAAAGGATTTTTCTTTTATTTTATTTTTCCCTTTCAACTTTTCTGCTACCAAGTACAGGATTTCACATTTTCTGGCTAGAAAATAAAAAAAACCCAAACCCCCCAAACAACCACAATCAAAACCCAAACAAACTTACTCTTTACTTTGTTTCCCTTATAATGCACTATTTTAAAAGGGTAAATTTGTTCTCAGTTGACAGAAAAAATGCATTTAAGGGTGGTTTGTTTTTTTAATGGAAAATAAGGAATGGAATTTACAAAGTAAGTTAAAAGCACTTTTGTTTTGTTTCTACCCCTGTATTGTGCCACAGGTTTCTCTCCCAAAGAAAGACTTCACACAGGTATTGTCTGGGTTCAGAAATGACAATCCAGCAATCTTTCCCATGAAGCACAAGAACCTACTGCATTCAGCAGTGGTGCCTCCAGTGATATCACCAAGAAAATCTAATTTAAAATACACACAGAAAAAAAAATTTAAATATCCCACAAGGTCAATCAGACACTTGAAGGCTCTAAATCCAGTGTATTAGCAGGCTCTTACTGAGTCAGACTTCTCCCTCCCTGATTTAAGAGAGGCATTATTAGAGAAACAGGTTAGTCCACTGTGGAAATGGCTTAAGGATGGAGCACTCAAATGCTTCCATGGTATCAAACCCAAAGCAGGATAATGTTCTCCATTAGCAGACGTATTTGTTATAGACAAATGCTGCAGGCTTTTGAATGCCATGACAATAACATGTCACCTTGGAGTCACCAGACAGCACAAGGACTTTCCACACAGCAGTTGAACAGAAGCAAATGCTCAGCACCTGCAAAATCACCACAGAATCACACAACAGCTTGAGTTGGAAGGGATCTTTAAAGGCCATCTAGTCCAACCCCCTGCAATAAGCAGGGACATCTTCACCTAGAGCTGGATGTTCAGAGCCCTGTCCAGCCTGACATCGAATGTTGCCAGGGATAGCGCATCTACCTCTCTGGGCAACCTGTTCCAGTGGTTCACCACACTCCTTGTAAAAACTTTGTCCTTATATTTTGTCTAAACCTACCCTCTTTTAGTTTAAAACCATTACTCTCTGTCCTATTGCAAGAGGCCATGCTAAAAAGTTTGCCCCCATCTTTCTTATACACCTATGAAGTTCTGCTATATACCCCTGCCTACACAGTTTGCAGTGGTTTTGGCTGACTCTTAGCCACATCTCAGCTCTACAGTAACACAGCAACTCTCCAGGTCTCCACACAAGCACATTTCATTGTCCAGGTCACATCATTACCCCAGGCCACACCAGGCCAATCAGGGTCATTTTACCAAGGAGACAGAGAGCAGCATTAAAATGATTTAATTTCCTATGTGAAAAGTATTGTCAGTAATGCAAACATGATCTAAATAAGTCATTCCAGATTAAAAATTATTCACATAAAGCTGTGTCTTAGCAGTTGTACTCAACTCCTTTTCTAAATGCAACAGGTTTGATTCTCACCCCATTCTTCCTCTTTGCAGCTGAGTCAACACCACGATCTGTGCACTGACCCATTCTGCAGGGCTCCAGAGAGTGTTTAAGTTGGGTTCTTGCCTGGTGACCATTATCGCCTGTTGTCCAAGTATCTGACCAGTAAAGCACCTTTATCCTCAACCACAAACAGGAAACAGCATTCCCCATTTCACAAAGGAAAACAGAAACCTACTGACATTTAAGAAATCTGATGATTAGCAGGACCCATGTGAAATCTCTCCTGACCAGCAACCTGACCAGAGAGTCATTCCTTCTGCCTGCTCCGCCTTGGCTGCACAAGAGCCCAGACAAGAGTGTGCCAAAGAAGAAACACAGATCAGAAAAGTCTAAATTTATGGAGCTTTCCTGGTAATTCACTGATGAGCTAATAATTTAGATAACACTGCCAACAGTATGTTCATCATGGTGTTTTATATACAAAGAACCAATAACCTAAACTACACCTCCTGTGGCTTGAGAGTTTTCACAAAGCTCCCACAAAACATTCTCCTCTGAAGCCAAGGTTTTAAGATGTTCAATTTTTCTTCTTTTGCCAGAAAAAATGTTTCAAAACAACATTGTTAAAGACATCAAAGAAGGAACACAACTGACCATTCCAAGATCTGACTACGGTGAAAACTGTCATTCCTGCTGATGAAATGCCTTCCAAAGTGTAATGACCACACTAAAACACCAAAGGGCCCTGATCAATGGTATTGCTGAAAGCAACATAAAAGGTGATTTCTGTCATCATTCAGCTAACACCATCTTTAACTCACACAGCTTTCCAAGATGCTGAAATGTGTTCTTCTTCTGAAGAGAGGATTTTACTTGCCCCATGAGCCATATGAACTGAAGATGAGACGCTTTATGCTTCACCTACCTACTGCAGAGAAGATGATGGAGCTTCTTTTCTTCAATAGCTGTCATCCATTACTGTCCCAGTCTGGTCTGGAGCTGGAGAGCAGCACACAGGTTTATGGATAAACCATGTCAGAATGCTTGTAACATACATGTTTTGTCATGTGTATTTTGGACAGAGAAAATTACCGTAAAGGTTAAGATAAGTTTGATTTTTTTCTAACACGTGTCATCCAGGATGTGTGAAACATTTTATAAGGTATAACAATTCACTTTGGCAGTAACCCAGCTTCTCAAGTATTACTAAATTATCGTTTTGTAACATGCCAAAACCAACTTCTCTTTAGTGTCTCATTACTAAAATACAGGCATTGAACTAGGAAAAATATGTACCACGAGATGGGCTTTTATCTCCTTCAGTGCTTAACTGAAAAACTTAAGTTGAACATTTGTCCATGTAATAATTTAACGTATGTCAGCCAAACATATCTTTATCTTTATTTCAATTAAATTAAAAACAATCTGCAAGTATATTTATGCAACATTCACTATATACACACGATTTATGCAACTGCAAGGCAATTCTATGTATGCTGATTAATCTACTGTTAGTAAAACATGACAATAGCTATGGAAGTTGACAAGTGACTGTTTTCATGGCATGACTGAAAAAGAATAGCTACTAGCCATGAAATGGATTATCAGTAAACCTTAAAAAGAACATGACATAACCTAGCAGAGATTAACAGTCTTCTAAATGTAGTAGTATATTTGCTTCAGATGATAGTGCTGCTTTTAAAAAAAATTTACTGTCACCTTAATGATGTAAGACTTTCATCTGCTCTATCTAAAGAAAGCAATAATTAGACATTATGCTTCCTGGCAAAAATTTATTTTTGAACTGGCACCACAGTATTTCAGAAAATAATAATAAAGTACCTCTTTGGTGAAGCCTAGGTACCCCCTACTGCTCATTGTAACAACTTGTAAACAGGACCGCAATACAGTGCTTTGCCTTAATTCTAGCTCAGTTAGGTACCACAGATCTTCCTCACAGTCCTTCTCATAATTTTAGGAAGGTATTTTAAAGCAGGGAGTAAGTAAAGCAAAGGAAAATTAAGAAGGATATAAAGTTCCCTGTTTGAGATTTAAAAAAAGTGCATAATGTTTTCATTCCAAAAACTGTGCCACTGTATGGAACTGATGGATACAAGACTGTTTTTCCTTCCTGTACTGGGCATCATTGATCATTACACAAACACAGTCTCTGCTCATTGGCCAAAGAAGTCTCTCCAGACCGTTTTCTGGTACAATCAGCTGTCCAATTACTTTAGAACAATGTCCTGCATACTAAAACAAGAACAGCAAGTTAACCGGGTTTCCCACTAGAAAGTCTGTTTTTTGCAATTCCATTTCTGTACACTACATTTCCAACGCATTGGAGAGTTTTTAGTGTTTGGCATACACATCCCAACTCCTTGACACCACCAGGTTCAGTGCATCCATTGCCAGCAACAGACATAGCACCAGGAAAATGCGACTCCCAGCGCGAGGGACAGTTCAGGAGGAGGGGGCGTTCTCCAGCAACGGTGGCCCATCCCGATGCATCGATGGGTGTGTGTGCTCCCTTTTGTAAGTTTTTGGAGGAAGCTTTGGGATATGTTGAGAAGTGCTTTGTCGTGGAGGAACGGGTGGTCCAGCAACAGAAGGGAGGTCCACGTCCTGCGGTATCAAAGGCGGCGACGGAAGGTGCCTCCGTGCTACATGTGGAGAAGGCGTCTGGGGGGGAGGGGGGGTGAACGGAGAGGGGCTGTTTGGGAAAAAGGTGTTACCAAGTTCGCTTTTTCTCCCCAGGGGTGGAGGCTGGAGGTGTAGTGGTGAGCTAGAGAACACGTCCGGAGTTCGCACAGGTTCCCGCGGCGGTAACTCGGGAGGGTTTGCAGTGGTAACACAGGAGTCAGAGATGCAGGTCCGATCGGGCACCGAGTACCTTGGTGAGTACACTTTAGAGGTTGGCTGCCTAGGAGGGATTGCTGGTGGGTTGTCCAGGTGTGCAGAAGTAATCTGAGGTACACAAACATTTCATTCAATAAAATTCCAGAGCGGCAGCAAAAGAACAGGACCCTGCTGTGAAACAGAAACGCTGCAGATTGCTCTTAGCAGGGGTGCATCAACACATGAGCGAACAGCCAAGGGTGGAAGGAATGAAGACGCACAGAGAGGGACAAAGGCAAGGCAAAGAATGGCCAAAGCAACAATTTCCATGCTAATTGCAGGTCTGCTTGCTGGGGAGGTTTGGGTATCGTCCACCACCTCCCCAATAACAAGCACGTGGAGTGAGTCAGCACACCAGAGATTTCTTCAAGAAAATGAGGAAAAGGGAGAGGCCGATGATGCTGAGCAGGGGAAAAAATAAACTATGCTCAGAAGATGGAATTAAGTAGTCAGAATTATGGAAGTGAACAGTTCCCAAGCTGCAGACCACAGTGACAGGGTAACACGTCTCCAACACCCTATCATTTACAGAATGATTTCAAATACGTTTTGGTGATGTGTTAAATTCTGCTGACTGACAGCTCAGTTGCCTGTGGTCTGAAAGGAACTTGCTGAAGAGCCACTTTTAAGCCCTCCTCAAAGACATCTCTGCTCCAAAGTAATTTTGAGTGGGATTTTAAAATCTGAAGTCACAAGTGAGCTTCCACTGAAATCAGGTGAAATTTGACACTGTCTGCAACAAAGGCCGATCAGATCCCAGCTGCCAGACAAATGCAAAAGGAAAATGTAGCAATGGCTTAAGCAAGCAAGCAAGCAGACAGGATGAGTAAACAAGACAGGAAAGCGAGCACCTGAGCACCACAGCACCAGGGTCAAATATTCTGGTGAAACTTTCCAGAGGACTAAGTTGTGTACATCACTTCCCATCATTACTGTTCATCAGTTCTTTAACCCCATTGCTACATCCTAAAATGATACTCGAGTAATTATCTCAGATGGAAACATCTGCCTGAAATGCCAATCTCACAGGCAATGTAAGGGCCTGAGCATTGCACATCAGCAGATGAGACATTTGTAACCCTAAAATTAAGTCCCATCTGTTTCCATTTGTCTGAGATCAAGACATAACGAGGCAGAGCTGTGAAGGCTTGAAATACATGGCTGTTTAGTCTTTTACATACAGTTCTTCAAAAATAAATATAATATCTTTAATAGTTACTTTTCTATCATACCCTGCTTCTCTGTCCCCCGAAAAACAAATTACTGTTTTTTCTCCTCACTTACTTTTGATGGGGAGGATTCAGCTGGGGCAGATTCTGGTCTTCTTCGTGGAGGAACTGGTGGAGGGACAGGAGCATCATCTGAAGTTTTGGTAAAGTTTATGGATGACACAGAAGCAGATCCTAGCAGACATTAAAAAAATGTTGATATTGATGAAATTGGGCTCAATATTGCTGCCGATAAAGGTGTAATAAATAATAAAGCAATTGCTCATAAAAAGCATCACGAATCAAGGTGTTAAATAAAGACAACGAAACAAGTCTCTAACTTGCTATGGACTTTGTCTGTCCAGACAAACTGCTTTTCTGAGCTGCAAAGATCTCCGTGGCCATCAGCTCCTGAACATTCTTAAGTGATCCTCAAGACCAAAACCACATCACAAACTTGTTCTTATGTCTCAACAGCATTAAAACAATATCCTGAACCTGCAGTCAACCCAACAATGAAGGAATCCTTTCTTTTCTAGAGGCTTTCCAAGGACCTGGCTTGGATGCTCAGCAATGGCCCTGCTCTGTTAAGCAACTTCTGCTTTTAGCAAGTCATTCATCTCCTTGTGGCAACCAGCTAAACACAGGCCTAACCTCTGAAAACCCTTGTATGTGAAAGGAAGCTAGATCCATTATTAATTACTAAGGGCACACCATAAAATATGAGCTTCCTTGTATGTTGGTGAAGACAGAAGAAAAACAGGTGTGGCTAGGTCCTGATGGATTTAAAGCAAGGAAATATGGATTTTAAGTTCTGCAGGAAAACCATCCATGTACACTTAAACCAATTCTGAATGGCACCCAGACAACATTAATTTTTCATCCTCATTGTTCACCATCAGATAGCGACCAAACACATTCAACGCATACGAAAAATCCCACAAGTTTGTCTGGGACATATGTGGGCACTAGAGGTACATCTCTGCCTTCTGTTTTCAGTTCTTCCAAAGACTTTTAACAGCCTCTGTGTGACACATCTAATTCTGTTCAGTTTCTCCCTTTATAATAAAAAACCTTTGAGAGAAAAAGGGAACAAACAACCCTAGAAGGTTTTGCTGCTGCGAGGAGACAAAAGCAATGATTTCTCCAGTCCCTTTAGAAGGCTAAACGTGACTAGCAGCAGCAAGAGTGACTGGCACGTGCCTGGCAGGCTGCCTGGGAGCACCTACTTGTATGGAAAGGGCTGGAGGGGTCCGAGTCAAACACGCTGCAGGCGTCGGTGGTGCTGGAGGTGGCGGAGGCGGGCGGGGGGGTCAGGGGGGTGCGCGGGGAGTTGGGCGCGGACGCCGGCGCCTCCGTCTCGCTCTCCGGGATGCGGCTGTAGCTGATTTTCCTGGGCTCCTGCTGCAGGGGCGTGGGATGTCTCATGGTACCCGGCCTTGGATTGGAGGGGCGGACACCGGGGGACTTGAGAGGGTAGCTGTATTTCTTGGGCTGAAACAGGAAACAAAGTATCAAACCAAATCGAAAGGATCACCTAAATGTAGCTTTGTGTTTATGAAGTCAGAGATCTAAAATCACTCCTGCTGTCTGTGGAAAACAAATGCAAGCACTTTCTGGAAAAAAAAAATTACAAAAATGGAATACTAACAAATCTTGGAGGAGGCTTGACATTTCGTGGCTCTATCTCCAGCGACTTGTTGAACAGATAATCTGTAAATTCTGTCTCCACGCTGTTTCCCATTGGATTCAGGTTTTCAAAAAATCTCTGAAATACAAGAAGATAGAAAACTTCTCAGCTAAGCTGCTTCTTAGTACTGGTTGTTTCTACAGCACAAATGAGCCCAGCTGTCCAAGGGAAGAGAGAAAATGCTGGAGCGAGAAGTAACGACAGACTTTTAAGTTATTAAACCCATTTGCCACCAGCCCTTTGCTACTGCTATGCTTGGTCTGAAAACCAGCTGGGCAAGGGCCCTAAATGCTTTCTGCAGTGCAAAATTAGACTAGGTTTGCTCAAACACTGCATATAGTTCATCTTTACACTGATGCAGGGAAGATTCCTCCCACAATGCATTCTGTCCAAGCCAGAGGAAAACAAATAACAAAAGAAAACCTTGCAGAATCTCTTCAGATAACCTGTTCTATGACTCTCTGAAAGTATATAGTTCAAAAGGTAGTAAGAAGAAAGGAAGAAAGGAAAGCAACCAGAGAAGACACTGCTTAGACAACACCTCAGAGCAAGGAGAACAAACACCAGGAGAAAGAAAAATGTGAGTATCAGCACCATCAACACATGATGTAACAACAGTGCTATCAGGCAAACCTGGAAACATAAAGGCAGTGTAACAGAGGAGGAAAAGACAACTGGGCTCACTGGACAAGTAATTGCAACTGAGTGAAGGACAATGAGAATCTGCCAGTTTCAGTTCCTTTTTAACACTGATCAGTAAGAAGATTCTACCGATGTCCCAACAGCTGAGAAAAAAATGAAACAAACCCCACTACACTGCAAACATTGAGCTTTCTGCCCTTTCTTACAGTGAGACTCAAGAGAGGTTTTATGACAGGCCTCCTGCTCATCTCTGATTCAGTCAGACTTAACCTATGTGAATTCAGTCTGTCCTTACAGTCTGTCAGCTGGGAGAATCACCATCAAAGCAGCTCAGTGCATGGACTCGAGGAAATCATGTCACTTACCCTGATGTCAAATTCCACTCTCAAACAGTATGGCTGGTTCTGGTACTGTTGTATCTCTCCTGTTATCTCAGCTACCTTTCTTCTCTTGCTGAAGTTTATCAGGTCTTTCCCGTGTCGCTTTAGAAATTCAGGATTGCCTTCTTCTGTTTTCAAAATGTTGGTTAAGTAAATCCCTAAAGAGCACACAGAGAAGAGGTTCTCAACATTTAGCACAAAACAGGGACACAACTGGAACACACAGAATTCTTAAAGAATTTAATTTGTGCACTGTAATTATTTAGAAAACTTCTCAGTTAGGGTCAATAAGAGAATTGCACCTCATTTTCCAATAAGGGCAACAATTTAAGTATTTTAACGTGCCTTTTCCAGAAAGCTGCCTTTTAGCATCAAAGTCCCAAAGTCTGTGCATCCTTCTATTGTTCAGGAAGCTCACACAACTGAACACTAAAAGAGGATACTGAACAGAAGTGCTTTCTCTTAACTGCTCTTCTCCATTGGACCACCAGCTAAACTCCAAAAATTATTTTCGGGTTTTATCCTGACTTCATAATTTCATCAAATCTTTTGAAGATTAGAAAGGCAAAAGTGCTCTCAATTCCACAGATAATGTATCTGGAATTGTCATTATGACTTGACAGAAATAACTGAAGCTATTCACGTGTGATCCTGCTAACCTCTACTCATCTCTGAAGCAGGACAGAAGGTTTCTTAGTTGATCTTATCTTTCTTTGCAGAGCTCTGGAGTATATCTTTCCCCAATCTGTAAAAGGCCAAAAAAGCCATCAACACTATTTTCTTCAGTTCTGGCCTGAAGCCTATGTTGGACAAGTGCAATGTCTAGACTTGGAACTGATCTGCAGCAAACATTTAAGTGGCTTGCTTAAGAACAGGAATGACATGTGCTTAACATCACAATTTGCTAAACTGCAATCTACTTCAAAGAAAACTGTTAAGTCTGATGATAAAGAGGAGACTTTCTTCCCAAACTCTGTTTTTACAGAAATAAGACTTAATAGAAATGAGCCTCTAGCTTTATTTCTTGGAACTCTTGGTGAGGGAGGAGGTCTTTCTTTCTCTACTAGTCAATGGCAATAGTATTTCTGATGTGACTGCCTTCTATTGAGAGTATTTCTGGTTGTAACAGTTCAAACAACATTCAAAGTAAAAATTAGTAAATATTATTGCAGATATACTTATTTTTACTGCAAATAACATCTCCAATTCATGGTCACTTTAGTTTTTCTTTCACATATATGCAATTCATGTCTGGGCACCTGAAATTCCAACCCACCTGTCCTGTTAAAACTGACTACTCACTATTGTTCATACTCTGTTCAGTACCTTAGCTCAATAGTTTCCAAATGTTAATGTGTGACACAGCTCATGCAAACCAAACATACTTACCAAAAAAAGGCACACAAGGAGGATTAATGGACCTGAGTTTTGCCAAGTATTTCTTATAATGGTCCTCACTCAGCTCATAAGCTTCTTCCAATATCTTCTTCTGGCGACTTGGAATTTGCTTAAAAGAGAGATCAAACAGGTTGTTTGGAAAGAGAAAGCAAAGGTACAGCCCAGCAACAAGACAGAGCAATGGTCTCCCACTGCTATTTCAATCAGTGACCAAAAGCACAGTGCCCCACCATCCTGAGATGCCTTTCTGAAGTGAGGATGGATTTCTTGCTTCTGAAACCAAGGAAAACACCCTCTCTCTGACACCCTGATTGATGAATTTCTTATGGGATTTACTTTCCTTGCTCCTTCTTTGAAGCACATGCTTACTGAAAAGACAGGTTTTAGCGCAGCTAAGGTAGCCTGCATTACATTTCCATACCAAAAATGCAAAACATTTCACTGTACCTCAAATGTGTGATCCAACCTATAAACTGCTGCGGAGTTCATAGCACTGACAATCTCAAGGACACCATTAAAGTTGTTTAGCTCTTGAAAAACTTGCAGGATCTCAATTATCCGGCTCACTACAATTACTCTTTCCTCTAGGTTTTCTGTTTCTACAATGCATCTAAATAGACAAGAACATTGGATTTTGTATTAAAGCACTGATGAGTTTTCCAAAATCAGATATTAAGTTGTAAAACAAACAAATACGATTTTAACACATTACTTGAGATAGTTCTGAAAATGTTTTAGAGATTTGAAAATATTCTAAGAATAAAAAGCTGAGACCATTACATTAAAATTCTTACAGGGACCAGTTTTAGCATCTAAACACGACTCTAAACAGCAATTCTCCCAGAACAGAAGTTTTCACAATTTACTTCTGAATGGATTGTAAATGTCCAGACAACGACTAGGTGCAGGTTCAGGAAAGCCACTTACTTTTCAAACCACAAAGTTAGGTTAGTTGTATGCCTTATCATTTTGAGAAGGTTGGGAGAATTAATTTCTTTATCTTCCTTTGTCCACACACTTCCAACTAGTTCAGATGGCTGCACAGCTCTAGAAAAGTAGATGCATTATCAAAAAATGTAACTAAAAGCAGGAAAGAAGGTAGTATTTTTCCAAACTCTCTTGATTTTCACTGAATTTGGAATTCATATTTAGAAATAAATTCTTAAGGTATCACTTCTGTAATGTTAGCCTCCCCTCAGGACTAAATGACTGATATTTCTATACTTCTTTTACAGACTACAAATATTTCTTAATCTATGTGACTCTTAACCACCTCTGTTCGTCTAAATGAAGAATGAAATCTCCAGCTCATTCACCATAACGTGAGCTTCCAATGCCTGAACAATGTCTCACAGACACCTGATGAGATCTGACACAGTCAATAATTCACTTCACAAAACAGGATATGAAGAAAACTGACTTAATAATTGTTCGTAGTTCTCAAAGGTTGGTCTACTCAGAAAACATCAGGAGAGAGCTGGAGCACAATACAATTAACAGTATGCAAAGGTCACATGCACTGCACCTTAACTTGGGGAGGAAAAAACAAATACTGCGTTTCAGAGGATTTTTCTGCAAAAATAATAATTAATACACACCAACGGTAAAGTCCCTTTTGCGGGGCTTCACATGAGAGGCCCCCAGAAAGAATTCCAGGCTGGAGAACATTTTGATTTGTGCCATGTGTTTCTCAGTGGAGGAGAGTTACCTGTAAAAATCTGACTCCAGGAGAGTGAGCTGCCGAGCAATTTCTATGGGATGCAAAGTGAGCAAGTCAAAAGTCTCTGTGTGCCCTGGTTTGCTTATGTGCCACTCAATTGCTGGAGGGGGGCTCTCAAAAGTGATGTTGTGGCTTGGCCCAATGGCTTGTGCCTGCTTTTTCCTGTTGATTATCTTTGTGATGGATTCAACCCACTTCTTCATTGCCTTGCCTGGCACACAGAGAAAATTACTATTTAGTTAATACTGTTTTTCCGAAGACAGAAGTATAATTCCTTGGATTTAAACACAAAACCTACTAAATTAAAGCAACCATATATTCTTTAGGGCTGGTGTTCTCACACAAGTCTAGAAGTATTCAAAGATATAAAGACTTCCTCAACAGTTGATGCTGAACATGACTTTGCCCCAGCACAGATCAAACACCCAAATTATGCTCCTGCTCTGATTTAGGAGCTTTTCTTTCTTTTCTCAGATTACAATCAGTTTATGGGAACAAACCTTCTTTTGCCCAAAATGCACTTCTGCAAACACCCTGAGCTTTATACCTTGGGCAAGAGCACGTGATTACCTCAGATAACCTAGAAAATCAAAATAACAAGCACGGAGAAGCTTCTTCTTGTACTGCATTTACTATCAAAGCTCAGAAAAATACTGAAAGGTCAAATGCCTTTTTAACTCTACACCATAAAAATTTCATGCACGAGTCCACTGAAAATTTATCTGTAAATCTACCATTACACTCTCTGGCTCTCTCTCCCTTCTTTTTAATTGCTAATACTTCTCTGACATAGTATTTTCCTGCCAACTGCTCCTATCTCTGTCTTAGTTTTATCTACAAGGAAACAGGGAAAGTCAGTACAATCACAACTGCAAGGTGTCCTACAGTTCTAATATGCACTGTGAAATAACTGGAAACTCCTGTTTCAAAGAAAAAGTGGTTTCTACCATCAAACTTTTACAAAATTGCCCCTGGGTAAAGTTTGAAATTACAATCAAAGCAATTATTCTGTCCTGATCATTACTCAGTTCTTATTTTGCATTATTTCAGTCCCTTTACAACAAACCAAATAATTTATGTCAATAACAATAATTATTTTGAACAGAGGCAGGTTTTGAAAAATAATGTGTGTGGGGGATTAATGAAAGTTTATTTTATGCTCTTTACGACGTATTTAATAAGCAGTCAGTCCAGATTTTCCTGAAAACAAAACTGATCACATCCCATATCTTTGAAAAGGGATGCTTCATGATAAGTGTCAGCACTTAGGAAACTGCAAATACCTCTTACTGTTCCAATGAACTCCTCCAAACGTTTCAGGAGATCAGCATCTCTTTCAAAGTCATAGAAGTGGTGCTCTACCCAGTGTCGACACACATTCAATACTCTGCAGAAGTAAAGAACAAGTTAACACTTTACAACTTCATTTCTCTTCTCTACCAAAGCAGCTGCAAGAAAGGCCACTGCTATCACAAGGAGCCAGTGCAGCCCCAGGGTGGCACTTCAGGAGAGTGCAAGGGATTCAGTGTGGCTCCCAGGGGTGCACCACTCACCGTAGCTGCACAGGTTGAATGTACTCCTTCCTGAACCTTTTGAGCTCTGCACTCAGAGGTTGGTCTCCGTTCTCCATGGCAATGCGGTCGGCTTCCGTCGGCTCAGGCTCTGGAATTTCAAATCTAGCACAGAAGATGGGTATAAGCACTAAACTCCTATCACATCACTCCTGGGCACAAGCTTCTGAATATAAACTTGCACATTTTACTGGCAATCCTTGAGTGTGACAGCTTTTTAAAAGGTGTTCGAAGGGAATCAAAACCAACTGGAAAGCCAGAATCTTACACACTCCAAGTAAAAATAATAATTAAAAAAAAGCACTTCATAAAAACAGTATTTTTAACAGTGGCATACCTTTCTATTAGCAAACTCAGCAACTCTTGAGGTCTACAGAAGGATCTATATGTTGTGAGAAAAGTCCGAACAAAGTTGGGATCTAAGACAAAGAATAATTTTACACTTATGTCAGCAATTACCTGATGGTTTTTTCCTTTACAATAACTTCAATTATCCTTTAAAATTAAGGATGTTGCCCTATCAATTTACAGAGGGGATGATGTAAACCAAAATGGCTTTGGTAACAACGAAAAACCTCCTAAAAAATAGCAATACAAAGCAGAATTTTAAAGCAATTTTCATTCACAACAATGACATTTCCCCCCCCCCTTCAATTATTCAAAGACAGGATGCTTTTCCAATGACTTTGAAAATAATAAACAGATGATTTTAGTTATGAGCCACCTAATAAACAACCTTGGTTTTGACAATGACTGGGAGACACGAGAACTCAAAAGACACAGCCAGTAATTGGCTAGAAATGGCCTCTTCCAGGGGAGAATGTTTTCACTAAACTGGCACAAACTGACAACCACTCATGGTAAAGGCAGCCTAAACATTTCTTGAGCTGACAGCTATGCTTGAGGTTGTATTTATTTCACTTCATGAAAATCAATCGATTTCATTTCAATTGACTTATTACATATCATTTCATTTAAAATATGAAAATGTGTTTTGAAAACAATCAAGTATTCAAAACAGAAACCCAAAGTGTCTCCCCTAATTACAAAAGCAAAGCCATTTGTTTTCAAATATGAGGAAATGCAGTGACAGCTCACTGGCACTGCACAGAGCTGGACTAAAAACAAGGTTAACACTGTTATCACTGAACAGAATTAATGAGCAGACTGCAATAGCTTTGCCTATTAAATCCATATCCAGATTTTAAAACCAAACCCCAGCTGGTAATTGTCCTAACACAGAGAGGAGCTCACAGGAATTGAAGCAAAAATTCCTATGGCTGTATCATGTAGGAAAAAAAGCCTGTATTATTGGACCTAATGCTCTATTAGAGTTGTTTCCTGGAATATGGATTTTTAGGAGCTGTTTTAAATCCTCCTTAACTCTTTATCAGCATCTCATCCCTTTGAAGGAACATTCTACCTTTCTTAGATCCTACTAAGTTGTTTATTTGAGCAACAGTTCACTGGGATATGTTGCACAGATTAACTTTATCATGTCACACAGCATTTCCTTGGAATTCTGTTGCCTGATAATTCTAATTTCTTACACAACTGATTATTCTGCTTTATCCATGTCCTTCATTACTCCATTTTTCTAATCATAACCCCTCTCCCACCAGTCCTTGAAACTGCACAGTCCAAAATTATTTTACAAGGCAAAACACCAGTATCTTTTGCACAAAGAAGGTCATCCCTGTTCCCATCATCCTCATCATGAAAATACCCCATTTTTATTGTGCTAAAGAAGCACACTAACTCAGGCCTTCACAGTTTGCAATCTGTACACAGCATCTACCCTAAATTGATGTCTACAGGAAAAAGAAAGCTTCCATAGCAATTAACATCATTCAGATCACTGCAAGCTCTGAGCCATACCTATTTTTATTTACAGGTAGGGTCAGCACATAAATCCACAATACATATTGAATTTCAAATGAAGCAGATCAGAAAATCAAATCTAACTTTGTTATCTTACTAGCAAAGACTGTAACTCAAAATAGTGTACAATATATGAGCAAGTGTTAAAAAAATACAGACAACACCAGTTAGCCAGGATGTCTGCTCATGTGATAATTCTCTCTTCAATGCAGCCAATTTGAAAGCTAAAAAAGAACAATAACTGTTCTATGAGGATTTATAAATAATCACCCTTGAATTCCTTAAGAAAGGAAACGGACACTACGATGACGCACAAGCACTCTTAACATATCAAAGCTTTAAAAATAGAAGAGAACTGCCCTATAGATAAAATAATTGCCATGACTTTAAAATCTTGGTACCACCTAATCCAGCTGCTCTTAAATAAGAATCAGGCAAGAGGAGATAATGAATGCAGAAACTCTTTTAAACAAGGAAAAGCCACCAGAATATGCAAACAGGGTCAGAACCTGAACTTCTAATTGAAAGGTAGTTTCTCTCATGTAAAAACAGATGGAAAGCTGCTTTTGCACAGGAGACTTCTCCCTCTTTTGCTGCTCCACAGAATAGTCTGGACAGTCTCACCTTGTGGCCAGGTGGCCTTCAGGGCTGTCTCCCTGCCTGAGCTCTTGCAGTGGTTGGATGCCTCCCGCCCCCAGCAGAACTGTTTCCTTAGAGCTGTCCCTGTTCCACAGCATTGTAAAGAAATATTCTGTCTGATAAAATGGTTTGTGTGTTGTCAGGGGGCTGAGGGAAGAAAAATAAAAGGTCCAACAACTCATATCTACAAATAAGATGAACTAATGTGGATTTTCACATATGATAAAAAAGTTGAGACCTGATTTGATTGCTGCAACTAACTAAACAGCTCTTCAGCTACTGCAACAAATTCCTATCACTTCTGCAAGTGTATCTGTAATTACTCCTTCCACCACTTGACCTACAAAGATAAAAACCTGGAGAAAAGTCACAGCCATAGTAAATACTGTCTTTAGACTGTTAGATCAAGGGCTGCCATAACCAGTAACGCTGTGTTTGAGAAAAACTGCCTCAGAAAAGTAAGGTCTTGCTGTTCTGGCATATGAATATAAAGTCAATAAAGTCTTTTGAGGTTACCACCACACATACACAATCCTGTGTAGGGCAAGAAAAGCATTTCTACATTTTGTAGCTGTTTGGTTATGTATCACCATAGTACTCATCTTCCCAAGTCTCCAAGCAGAGGAGAAGCCTTGAACTCAGCTGATGTATGAAGAGTTAATGTGCTGCTATGGAAAGTTGCTGCCCTACTCACTGCATCTCACAAGATGCAACGAACCCCTGAATTATTTACATCATAAATGGACCATGTTTCCTGTACAACAGAGCATTTTTGGTTGAGTCACTATTATCTCTTATTTCTTTGCTGCCCTGGAAAAGACTGCACAGAACGGTCAGAACAATGATGTTTTTCCTCACAGATAACCAATTATAAAACAGAAGGTATAGAAGATAAGAGTGTTGAGAAGTTATGTGCAATTCAGCACCAGGTCCATGTATTTTGCACTAAGATCTTTAAGACTACAAAGGCTAAATACATTACAAGACAACCCTTTTTATCCTTTTGGTCAAAGTTTTCCGGGCCACCTCATAGGATCCATGTTCTCAGTTTTCTCATACAATAGTTTCTTTGGCAAAGACAATGCTAGTTTTAAAATAATAATAGAAAAGTGTCTTCCTTTCTCAAAGGCTGAAGTGTTTGATTTTAACTATCAAGACCATAAAGTTATGTCATAAATCATGCCTATAAAATTTGAAGCCAAGAGCTAGAAGTTGATAAAGTTACAAGAAAATGAAGATAGGCACAAAACTGCTCAGGTAAAAACTGCCAGCATGATATTGCATTGGGCTTTCCAGTAAATGTTAGAAAAATTCAAGGAAATTATAACAAGAACAATAAAACTAATGGAGCAAAGACATGTAATTACAACTATTAAAAAATGTAAACAGAGTACTACACGATGCAAATTACATTCTGCTTACTCCCCACTTCTTTCAAACAAGTATTTCTGACCTGTGCAGGGTATCTAGGACTGAGCTGCAGAAGAACAATCCATGATAATCAAGAGTGTAAAGGGTAAAAAGGAAGAAAAAAAGGAACTGTTGAATATGAAAGGCCCTGATACCAAGATGTAGGAAGTTTTAGAATAATGACATGCAGATAGAATCAGAAAAATAACAAAAAGAATCCAAATGCAAGCCCATGATTCGCAGCACAGCTTATGAAAATCCTGGGCTGCTATCAGGAAAAACTGCTCATGCTGAAGTTAGCCTGGATAACCACATAAATGTCTTTAAAGTGTCTTCAACACAAACAGAAACCCTAAATCAAAAATCTTTAAATCAAATCCTCATTGAAGTTCTGATTTAGGCAAAGTTCTGAGGCCAAATTAAGCAAGTGACTGCATCTATCAAGCTGATGTTGGTCTTTCCATGACATGCTAGGATGGACACAGGTAATACCTGATAAGAGTACAACCTTTAAACAAAAGCCAATAATTCATTCCCAATAATTCACAATGCTGGCCTTTCATGTGTCACCCAGCTTTGGAAGTCTGGAGGGAAGGCAGTTCTTGTAGCCTGGGGCACAAAGGAAAAAGTATTGTCTAAAGCTCAACCCCTGCAGGCTGCCACTCCCCATCCCTTGCATGAGAACAACCTTATGCCCATGCAATACTGCATGTGCACTGCAAAGCATATTCCCTTTTTGCTCACTGATGTATTTTGCTGTCTGCACTAAATAAAGGAAGAGAAGAATGAAAGAGTTACCACCTTGAGTTCTGGCTACACAAACCAAGTGCCTCACCTGCATACATGTGGTAAGTCAGCCTCTCGATGAGCTTCACAACAGTTCCTGCCTTGATGATGGGGATTCCAGATTTGGGCTGCATGTTTTCTTCAAACACAATATTCTCTTCAGAGTCGGGTTCTGCAAATCTATAAAGCTCAGGATTTGGGAATCTCATCTGCTCCTCTTTTTCTTCCTGCAACATTGTTACATCCAACATCCTTTCCAGCGTGCTTCTATATTGCAAAGATATCAATGCTGCCATCCAGTTGTTCTTCTCTTCAGCTGATTTAGCAGCAAAAATAACACTGTTCTCATCTTTTAAGATGATTTCAAAAGCATGTCTATACTCATTAGTGTCATCTTTATCATTGATTTGTACCTTTCGCATGAAGAACTTCTCCTTGAGTCGATACTCTGCATTGCTAGCACCAGGAAGTCTTGGCTGGCCATGATTTGACTTACAGCAAATCATCAGGCCATCAAACAGGAAGATGTGTCTCTCGTGCTTTGCTCCTACACGTGTGAGTGTTCCTTCCATGATGAACTCGTTACAGCACTGTCCAATGTCTTTACCCTCCCAACCATCAATATTTTTCTGGATTTCGTTCATTTTCTTAATTGCTAGCTGCTTCCCCTTCATCTGCTGAGTATAGAACCGGCATGCAGATTCACTTCGGTGAAGGATGGGAGAAAGGCAGCTTATTAGTACACGTGTATTTAAAAAACACAACCACCACTAACACAAAAACACCACATCATCATTCTGAGTAGTGAGGATTCCACTGAGAATATAATTTCATCAGCCAGTATCAGCACCATTGTGACGCTGGACTAATGTTTCCCTTAAGAATCTCATCTGATAAATTTTCTACTTATCTTCAGCAACAGAGATGTTTTAAACACAAGCAACCAGAGGCAGGCAAGCTGTGAGTGCTTCTTAGCCCAACAAACCACTCACTTCCATAACCAACAAAACAGTTTGAGATTGCAGTAATCCAAAAAAAGTACATAACAATAAGCTCTTAAAAAAAAATAAGCTCTTAAAGGCATTCAGGTTCAAGCCTAAAGATCACCCAAAGCAGCACAAAACTTGTCTGGCAAAGAAAATATTGAAACAGGTTTAAGAGTAGTTTCAAATTCAAGAACATTCCCTTCTAAGCACACAGAAAGGTCCTTTTACAATATTTTTATGTGGATATTGATTATCTGAGCACAATTAACCCACAAATGCCATAACTTTCTACTTACCAGTGAATTCTCAGAACGCCTCAACTACCACTTTGCAAGGACACATAGAAATTAGAACCGTTTTAAAACAATAACAAATTATCTTGGCTTTGATGTCACTTCCTCTGAAAAAGCAGGCTTGTCACAAACTATTTTGTTCATTGTTTACTAAAAGAGGAAACCGGGAGCCCTGGATTTATAGCAAAGCATTAAGAGCAGAGAGCAGAAAAACCGGAAACGTTTACCTAAGCCTTCGTTTCGCAAGGCTTTTGGAGCATATCCGTTCCATACTGCTTTGAAGATTGAGTAGGGCAGTTATTGCTTGCTTTAAGCACTCTTTATCCTCTTCATCCTCACTTTTTTCTTCCAATTGCTGTGAACATTGAAAGTCAGAGACAGAAAGTGTTAGGAGCGTTTTGGTACGTGCAAACCCAGAAGTTTGATCCAGGAGGAAGAAATCTGAGCATCTGCTGATTTTCCATGTTCCTGCTTGTTATAAAACTTAACAGTAATAACCAGGTGCGTTACTGACAGAGGTGAGAGACAAAACACTCTGCTAAGAGCTTCATCTCACTAAAATCATAGCAGCAGTCACCAAGGTCCCCCACATACAAACACACTCAGACACACATTGTTTTTCTCAAACAGCTTTGATTTACTTTACACCTCCTTAAGGGAACCCAATTCAGGTGTGAAATCTGAAGAAGAACAAGCAAGGAAGGAGATCCCCATACACACCATCCTACAGGCCCAGAGCAAATCAGTCTGTATGTTTGTAACACACATAAACACTCCTGGAACAGGCAAGCTGGACACAAAGCTAAGCAAACCTCCTTCATCACATTTGTAAGCAGAAGATTACAAGGGCTCCCATCTCACTAACAAGTCTCATCAATAGTTCATGTTGAAGGGGACCCTGCAGGTTATCTTAGCCAACCTCCAGCTCAGCTGCAGAGCCACAAAAGATCAAGTTGCCCGGAGCCACAGTGAGTTTTGAACCTAAAAACTAGACTAAAATGTACAAGAAGAGTCAAAAATAGTATTTTGTATGTGACTATTGTTATGACAGGTCAGTTTTATCAAACAAGATCTGCCATGTTTAAGATTGCTTAAATTGAAGATTTTCATCTTAAATCTTCATTTAAGCATTAAAAGGTTTCACGTTAGTGAACAAACTGGTGTCTACAGCTGTGGCTTAGATGTAAAACCGAAATACATTTACAGGCTTATTAACAGACAAGCATTTTAGACTATTATACACCAAGAACCAGCTCCACAAAACTGAAAGATTTGTTTTGCCAGAGGTGGTAGAAGTGAAGGCCGGCATGAACCAGAATGAGACACCCTTGGAAGAAGAACAACTGTGCTGTTTGATTCCAGTATGAAACCTAAGTATTGTCCTCCAAAATCCAACTGAATAAAACACAGGCATGTTTGATATTTGAATGGGTCCAAGAACAGCATTAATTATTTTCCCTAAGCAGAGTTAATCATTTGGTGCAACAGCTGTCAATGCCAAAGGCTACTTTGTTGGTGTTTTCAGCCATAAGGATGACCATTAAGTTTATTCCAGGCAGCTCTGGTTCATGCAGTGCCATCTGTCACACTCTCAACCTAAGCAGCATTAGGCATGAGTGCCTACTCAAAGAGGGCTGAGAAAGCACCACAACAAGCATTACTTCCCAAAACATCATGGAAAGAATACAGAATTCCAAGAAGGAACAAACTACCCTCTTCATATTCCTCTACTCTAGAGTTAGTAGAGGTATCATCTTCCCTTTGCTTTGGTTTTGCAATTTGTCTAGGTTTAGAGAGGATTTCAGACAAATGAGGCAGGTACAGCACCAAAGGCAGAAATCCTGAAAGAAAGCTATGAAAAACCTGACTCTAAGATTCTGCATCTTTCCTCCACAAGCACTGAGAAAAGGCTCTTCACCTTGTGTGCTGCCTTTTTACAAACTTCCATCAAAATATTCTGGCTGGATTTCCTATAATTCCTGAATTGCTATTCTTCAGCATTGGAAGAAATTGAGTCTCCTTGAAAATAAGCCTTATTAGGGCCTACAATATTCTGTACATTTTCTTCACAAACAAACTGGCACAGGTGAAGATTAATTCCTGCAAAGCATTCTGCTCCCATGTTACTTTTTACAGCAATCTCTCTCCAGTTGCAAAGATGTTGGTATACATCACAGAAAAGTCCATGTCCTAAAGCAAAATACACATTTGCATATAGTGGGGGAGAGAAAACAGTTAATATTTCCCCATCAGGATCCACTGGGAGTAACCCTATTTCCAAAGATAAATAGGAACTAAATCAAAGTCCAATTAGTGTAATTATGGTCCAGGGTTAACATTTAGAAAGTAGTGTGTTAGAAGTATTTTGTCTTCTTATGTGTGACACCAACACAAACGGCAAATCAGACAGTGTTGTAAACTAATGAAGACACTTCTCTGGACACAGAAATTTGGAAGTTTATATTCTAGCATGGTATTGTATAATTACCAAAAAACTACTTAGTTAGAACTCAGTGTAAATGACAGCCATGATTTCATCTTACACTGCCCCTAAAAAGTCTGGAAGAGGTGGAAAGTAAAATGGCATCACTGAAAGCATCCAGAAAGTTTCTCTGCAAATCCCACTGATTCTTCTATAGCTGTGCAGTGCCCCCTAATGAATGAACCAGGGAGATGCTAAGTAAGTGGTGAAGGGTTTTTTTGTTTGGTTGGGGATTTTTTTCATTTGTTTTTTTTTCGTTTTGGGGTGTTTGGGATTTTTTTGTTGTTTTTGTCTTTTTTTACAGAAAGTGCACTGTGAAGAATAATATGACATTATGTGAAGGAAGTGCAGACTTCTGGTTACCAGCAGTATCATAGATATTGTCGTTTTCAATAATCTCACGAGAAAATATTGGCTTATAGTTCATGATATTCACAATACTATAGGCACAGGACCCTGTTGATTCAAGAAAAACAACCTTGGGAAATAGACTCTAACAAAAAGAAAGTACTCCACATTGTAGGCCACAAGTTTTGAAGAGATACCAAGAAGTGGAAGACAACGCATTTTGTTCTACCTGTTACATTACCACAAGGGTTACACATTTATAAACCCTGGAAATTCCAAACAGATAGAAATTCTTTTCATGCAGTGCAAAATCAGACTGTGGTAGCTGAGCTCTTACACTGTCAGAGAAGCATCTATCTGGAAATACAATGACAGAAAATACATATGAGAACGTGCAGATACAACCACACCAGTAGGTGTCATGATGGATGTAAAGTCTTGTACTTCAGGGCTGGCACCACAACCTACACTTCTGTCTTCCTAGAAGATTATTCTAAGTCTAACCACTGAAATTTGTGAACTGCAAGTTCCCCAGTTCCTCTGGGAATCAAGACCACAGCTTCAATACACAGAAGACAGAGCTATTTTGTAATCAAGAATAAAAACAAACAGGGTTTCTTCCCTGACAAAAGCAGGCAGATCTGCTGGCACTTTGCCATAGAACAAGCCTGGAAGGTGGCTCAATAGCACTGAGATACCTGAGAGCACACTCTGACTTTTTGTAATTTCTACAAATAATAAACTCAGCCAAAAGCAGCAGTATACTGGGGGAAAAAAGTATTCTCGTATCTAGAAACTATAATTTTTAGAAAGCATCAGGAAATAATCTGGAACAGTGAATGGGGACAATTACAGGGAACATGACACACTTCTGGAAAATGCTGGCAGATTACAAGGCACCTCACACTGAACTCTGAAGGAAACTCCACATGCCATATTCCTGAAAAGTCATTTTGTTTTCATATAAACTCAGACAATCTTGAGCATAGTGTAGAAAAAATATTCACACAGTTATCTGTTTATTTAGATTTTCATTACAGCAGGAGTGTTGCACTGACAGTGGAACAGAATTTAGTATCTTACTGAAGTAATGATAAAAACTTTTTCTCCACTCATAGTTTAATTATGCCTTCCCAGTTTAATTTTAAGAAGTTACATAAAATTGCACGTCAGATATCAAACCCCAAGATATCAGATAATTAGTTACAAAAAGCCTTCAGCAATATCTTGGAAGTACATTTTAAAAGACACAAAAGCTAAAAAGCCCTCATCTTTTAATTCACATGAAGTTTTAACTCACAATATAAACTAAGATCAACCCACTGGGAAGCATATTGGAAAAATAAAGCATTAAAACAGAGGAAAACAAGAAGCATTTCAACTTTTAGTACAAGATTCCTTGTTCTTTCACCTCTTTACTATTTGACTTAAAATAGATCCTAAATATATGCTGAAAATATAAGTGCATCAAATGTCATCCAAGCCCAAAAAAAGTAAAAACATTTGTGCTAAAGAAATACATGAATTTCAGGAATTGCTACTTTGATCACTCAATGTGAATGTTCTTTTTGTGGAAGGGTGTGTGTGTGTATGTGTGTGAGAGAGAAATTAAATGTTTCAGAATTAAAGTACACTACACTGAAGTAAGTGCCACTTTGCAACTCAGGATGGACATTGAGGAAAAGGCAAGAAGACCCATTCAGAAATATCTGCTACACAAGTCTGTCAGCTGATGTTTCACCAGTTCAACATTTCAAAGTTTACTATAACAGGTTTCTTGTATGGCCAATTTGCCATTAGCATTCCCATAAAGGGGTAGAGCCTGTCAGAAGACCACATTCCAGATTAGGTTTGCTCAAGAGCCACTGCACTCTACTGTTTCACCTGGTTGGCTGCTCAGTGGGAAGAGGTGAATTTTGCTCTCAGTTTCTGCACCTGGGAAGGGGTTCATGTATGTGATCAATGTCAGCTCACACACTCAACATCTCCTTCATCAGAAGGGGCAGAAAAGCAAAGCCTTTTTTCCAAATGCCTTCTTTGACATTCTCACAGAACTATTTCCTAAGCATTCCGACTTTTTGTAGGCTACTAGCTGCCATTTAGGCATTTTACATTCCATTACTGGGAAATGGCTACCTTGCTTATAGAAGGCCTTGTCTTCTCAGAGTATGGAAAACCCATTTGCTCTGCATTTTTCAGAAATACAGGGTTGGTTTTTTGCATATGCTGATGTCTCCTCCACAGCAGAATCATTACCTTTCTGCCACAAATGTACAAGTTCACACAGATCCTTCCAGAGCCTTCATGCTCTGAAACTCTCTTCTTTCTTACTGTCACTTTGGTTTGTCTCATCATCTGCATCATCTGCAGACCTGCAGAATACATTAGAAATTTAAAACTCACAGTTTAGTTCATAACATTTAGTTAGATCAGTCTTTGAAATATCACAAAATATTTACCTATGTGCTTCCACACTTGTAATTGAGGTCTTCCATTTTCTTCCCCCAAATTTTCCATCAAAGTAAAGACAATGCAATTTGAAAACATCTTCCCTTTCTCTTTTGTAATTCCAAAGTGGATTAAAATCCACTCTTTCTGCTTCAACACAGTTCAAGTCTGATCTTTGCCAGAAAATTTTGCAAGGCTGTAAGCAAAACTGGATGACACCTCTATGTTTGGATAGAAATGTATGAATTTTTGAACAGAAATGTACAAACGTTTGAATGCTACAGAAGGTGAATTCACAGTTTCAGAGATCATTCTGGGAAGCAACAGTTGATTTTAAGAGGAACCCTGGTGATTAAGTAAAAAACAGCAAGTGAAATGAAGGATGACAAGCAGAGACCATGAAAGGACCTTATTGTTTTACTTGTGTTTCTTATTTCCTTCATAGTTCCATCGGTTTCAGTTGAAGATATCAAAGTATTGACAGAAAACATAAACCTCCACTGTTGTAAGAGTAAAAAGAGAAAGCTGGTAGTGGGACTAAATTCACAGCTCCACATCTAGAAATATTTTCACTGAGGAAATCAACCATAGCACTACCTCTCTCCAAGGATCTGTCTTTTGTACAGAGAGAAGAGGACAGGGAAATATACTACTGTTTTCAAAAGATTATACAGCAAAATGCACCAGGAACTATATCATGACTGCCACAGGGACTTGAAAATCCCAGCTACAACAAGCTTCTTGACACTCAATCCTTGATGGATGTGTCAAAACTTTTATTTAGTGGGTGGGAAAAAGAGGATCAAAATTTGTCCAACTTGCTGTAAGTTGCACCTATTTCCATGACAGCTTGGCCTTGGGTGTTCAGCACAAACTGCTGCCATGGAAGCATCACTGACAGCAGCCACTGAAAACTGGGAACAGATCACCAGCCCCAGCAAACAGTCAGATACAACATAGCTCTTCCAACTCCCACAGGACCATAGAGAGTCTGACTTTGCCACGCAGATGCTTCTAGAAAAATGACCGGGAAACAGGACTTTGGAACCTACAGTTCAACACGTAAGTGAAGTCGTAAGCTCTGAGTTCAGTCAGTGCTTCGTTTGACTTCCCAAAGAAGTCTGGCCCTGGGACATCCTACTCCTGCTTCAAGGGATCAAAGTACAGCACTTGTTACAAGTCCAGCAGCAGACACAGACACTGACACAGCTCAAGTGTCAGGAGGAATATTTTACTTCTGCTTTTGTTTGACTTTATCCGGTTTTTGCAGAAAAGCAATTTTACAGGGGATAATAGGAGAAAGTATTCTCAGAGGTACTTATTTAGAAAGGAAAGGAAATTACTAGAAATAATTAGAAAATTTCCTGGAAAGAGACATTTGCTTCTAAAAAGCCCAGATACCTCCTGTGCATAAGGAAAGAAACCTATAAAACAAAACATACAGCCCCATTACAACTCCACAACAGATGACAAAAATCACTGACAAATGAAGTGATACACCTGTGCATAGATTTATCTGATACAAACACACAGGAAATACATCAACAAGTGCCACAGCTAGAAAGAAAATTAAGGACCAATTAGTTAGATTAACAATAACCAAGCTTCTGGGAAAAGTGCACACACATACACACGTTACAAAGTTTTACTTTCCCCTATAAACTTCTTCCTTTTGGCTGATGAAGACACAACTGACTTAAAGCATAAACCCACTAGCATTTAAAGGAGAAAAGAACAGAAATCTTGTCAGTGAAACCCCACAAGCAAGAAATAAATACAGAACCTCATTTAACCTGGCTGTATCAACTCCAACTTCTACCAAATGACACAACTTCTGTACCTTTACAACATTCCAGCTGTAATACAAGTCTTTCTAGTTTAACTGTATGAAGTTTCTTACATTATTCACCTACTGTCATATTCTAGGAAACCTCTTCTTAGACTTTAGGCAAAGTATAAGACTAAGTCAAATTTTACATCACCTCAGCTTTTTCTCCCAAGAAACACTCAAATATACTTTGTAGTCCTTATCACACACTAGCAACAGTTTGGTTAAGCTTCCTTCAACACACAGACCTGTCACAGAGACCTAGAACTGCACATGATCTCCAGTGGATATAATATGCCACCCACATCTGCAGTTACATACACAAAGGTATGTAAAACGGTAATACTTCTGCTTTTAATGTTATTTCAAAACTGTATTGTGCATACAAGTCACTGTGTTTGCCAAGAAGCACTGAAGAGAAAGTGATTTCAGAAAGTAAAATATTTTGCTGACATTCAGTGAATACTTTCTTAAACTAATTCACAGCTGGTTCAAATCTGTGATTTTCTGGTTTTAATAGTAATTGAAGGGTACATTAAGAATGGACAAAAGTGAGACAACCTGTTAATCACAGTGCTTGTACTAAAGACAAGCAATGCAGACAGTGTTTTGAGACAATGATCTATAATTGCAGGTATTGTAAAAGCTTTGCAGACTGATAAAGTTCAACTAATTAAGACTCTGTGATTCTCCACCCTGGGCTGGGTTACACCAAACTCGCACATTTGTTACACTCTGGAACATGACGCTGGGTGAAACAAGGCTGAGAATGAAAGTGAAGTCAAAGCCCAAAACAGCTCAGGAGTTGCTGACCAATACAACACACAGCAAGTAACTTTAGGGATCAAGCTAAAGATACTCCAGTCCTAAACTAACATTTTACCACCTTGGGCCTTCTTCAGCAACATGTAACAAATCTGATACCATCAAGTTGGGAAAAGGATGGTTTATCATCTTGAAAGACCTTGCCAAACCAGAATAATGGTTTTTACCATTACCATGGTGAAAGAGGAAGACAAAATGTTTAACTGAGGAGTATTTTACTTGAGCTGAATTGACAGTCAGTAAAGCCTGGAAAGTTATTTATCATCTAAGAATAAAGTTTGAAAAAAAACTCCCAAAACCCACATTAGATGCTGCTGTGAAATGAAAGCATCTTGAGACTTTTTAGAACATTATAGACAGAATTCCAGCTAAAAAATATTAGTAAAGAGACAATAGGTTACCAGTCATAAGTCATGGGAGTCAAGTCTGCACCTGGCTTAAAAAAACCAACCAACCAACCAATCAAGCACTCCTGTTTCCCAGAACACACTGTTTTATCTAAGCTAAGTTTATATATGCTTTGCAGCATTCCTACTTGGAAAACAAAGAATTTTAAAGTAATCTGTTTACCCAGTGAAAGAGTATCATACATGCATACAAATTTACAGCATTTGCAGCAGTGTCTGATTCAATTTAAAGGTCTTGTAAACTTCTTTCTTCAGTTACTCAAATTCATAAATATGATTCTATGATTTAGAAAAGCCCACTCATATTATCTGAAAACCTGCAGGAAGTGCAGTCTCACATGAAGCTGCTATATATAGTTAATCTACTATACAAAAGTTTGGAGACTTTCAAGTTGGTTAAATGAAAATGCAGTCCTTATCCCATGTTAATTTTCCAACAGTGTAAGAGCAAGAAGCTTCAGCTAAAAATAGAATATGCATTTGTGCATTCCTGGTGCCCTGTCCAGCTTCAGGAGGGCTTTAGCTTTTAAATGGGACAGCCTTTAGTCAATAGAAATTTACCTTTTTTTGTGTAGTCCGCATAGTTATGAGGTAACTGGAATGCATTTTAAATAGAGAACTTCAAAATAAGCAACATTATACAACACAGCTCAAAGAAAAATGCTAACATCCTTATCCTTAGGTACATCTATATTCAAGAGAAAGAAAATGTTTTTTCCACATTTTACTTTGCCAACATTTTGTCTCTTCATAACAAGAGTTCAATTTTCATAGCATTTTTAACTTGATTATTGATAGACATGTCTGCAACCACTAAATCAGGCCTTTTACCACACAAGAGAATTCAATACAACCTTGTACTAATGGCATTGTCAGCAGAATGATATGGCTAAGTAACTGCACCAATATCCTTCTGTAGCAGATAAAAATCAAGCTGGAATCTATTTAAAGATTCCAGATATAAGGAAGAAAATGTTATTGCCAGCAAAGACTACTTGAGGCAGGGATTCATATGTTGAGTGCACCTGTATGTACCCACTGACAGCTGAAGATGCTGCCAGGAGAGACAATCTCTCCCTCTTCATGTGCACATATTATCCATCACTGCCCATTTTGTGCACATAGTGTGTGAGTCACAGCTGACAGACCACAGTGACAGCTGTCTCACTAAAGTGTGAGATGAGCAACACAGTGAGAAGAAAACCTGGAAGGTTATTATCCCATACAGAATAAAATCCAGCCCAACAATATCAGATTCACATAGGGCAGAGGAGTGTGTGTGTAAAGCATGAATGTGAAAAGACAAGGATTTTCCATAAAGCAGAGGTCATGAGTTGCAAAAAGACAGATAACCTTCTGGAGGGGTGCTTAGCTCGACTCCAGTTTGCCCTAAAAAAGGGGAACATGAGCTGCTCCCCATTCCATCAGCACACATGCTCTCTTTTCCCCCCTAAAACTGCCCATGGCAAGCAGCAAGGCAGGATGCCTGGGTGTCACAGGACATGAATCCTTCATGCTTTGGCCATTAGGTAAGACAATGCCATGCTCACATGGAAGTCTGCAAAGCCTTTGGTGCTGCATTTTGAGACTGTGTGATAACAGCACGAGCAGAGAAACCTCATGTCTGTGCAGGTCTTTATCACAGAAAATGCAAACAAGCTGTATCACACCTCATTGTCAATGGACTGTCATGAGAGGAAATGCTTAATATTTGAAAGCTGTCCCAAGTCAGACCAAACCCATGAATGTGACAAACAGAGCAACACCAACAACACCCCAACAGTTTTCAAACAAGCGAGACGAGCTACGTGCCACAGCTGCACGTGTAGATCTAAATCAGTAAAAATGAAGTTAAAACTGTAGACACTTAGACTCAAGGATGATCAGAATACTGGCTTATCCAAAGACAACCAAACAAACACATACAGAGTTCCTCAAGAGTAGAATTTTGGGTTTTTGGGTTGATTTTTTTTTCACTTCACTTTTTTTCACTTTCCCTATGTACTCGTTTGGAACACTTTGTGCCTTATGAGTTTCCATTAAGCCCAAATGAAGATTCTACTCGAAAGCTTTCCTCAAAATGTTTTACACTCCTTAGGAGTTCATTATCCAACGCTGATAAGTGCCCCAGAAAAACATTCTGTAGCTATTTTGTTTACATGTGTATGTTACTGTTGCCCTATCAATGTGAGGCCTAATTACAAAAAGCCCAAGTATAAATATTAACCAAGCCTTCCCTTTGAAGGAAAGATATCACCGTTACAACCGCATGGGATGTGCACTGCAAGTACACTGAAGCTTTTATTAAAATGAAATGAAGTCTCAAAGGGAATCTTGCTGTGATTTTAAATTTACAAAGTAACAGCTTGAGAAGATCTTAGACATTTTCTGTAATACAGCCATTTGCCATTATCTCCTTAGCACAGCTGAAACAATCATTCCAAGAATATGAATATGTAGATTTCTACTGCTTTCTAAATTGATAGATTTAACAGAAATCATTATCAGCTGATACTTAGTTAATTATAGCACGCACCTGCAGAGCATATAACTGCTTTTCTCTCAACATAGCAGTTTTATTATTCACATTCTAGTAAAAGATTTTACACCTAACTGAGCACACAAAGCTTTGGTACCTAACACTGAGAATTATGAAAAAACCCAAAACAAAAGTCAAACACATCGGATTGACAAAACATTCTTACTTTTAGCAGTTCAAAATAATGAAGACAGTGGTAAACAGGGGCAAGGAGCAGCCGGGGTAGAACATACTGAACAGCTTCTTTAAAGCCTTCACCTATTGACTAGAAACAAAATAAGTTTCAGTTTTAAAACAGTAAATGCATTGAAGCAACAACACAACATAATTAAAATAGTAATCTCAACAATATGTCTTAGTGAAAAGCAAGTTACCTGTAAATAAAATGCTGCTCCTGGCTTTGATAATTGACTTAGAAAATGATCATGAAACCCAGGTCGCAAAATATCTTGTGCATAGGATTCATATGGATCAAATGCTAGCTCCTAAGAAGAGATACAGAATAATTTTACAGTCACAGAATGGCTTGGGTTGAAAGGGACCTTAAAGGCCATCTAGTTCCAATCTACACCATCAGTTTACAAAACTGATTTAACAGCCAAACTTCCATCTTTCTTACAGAAAGTACATATGCTACACAGGAGAGACTTTTCCGCATGCTTTTCCCAGAACACCCATAGAGAAAAATCAGTATCTTCACATGCACAGACTCATGGATTAAATCAGTCTAAAAGAGATCTCTGGAAGTCAACTGGTCCAATTCCTTGTTCAAAGCAGTGCCCACCTCCGGCTCAAAGACAGATCCAACATCAAAACTGGCTGAGGATGCTCAGGGTCTCATCCAGCTCAGTTCTGACTAACTCCAAGAACAGAGGCAGCAGCCTATTCCAATATTCAACTGCGCACATTGCAAATTTCCCCTCCCCATATTTAATCAAGATTAACCTTTTTACCATTCTCATGTTCTCTCACCCATCTCACAGGTCTCAACTGAGAAGAGCCTGCCTTGGTCATCCTTAGCCTTCCCTTCAGGTAACTGAAGACAGCAGTAAGATCTCCTTCAGACTTCTCAAGAATTAAAAAACCAAGCAATCTCAACCCTCTTTGTGCATCGTGGGCCTCAACTCCTGAATCATCACAGCAACCTTCACTACAAGCCCACCTTGTACCAGAAAGCCCAAAACTGAACACAGTACACCAGATTTGGTCTCAAGTTCTACACAGAAGTGAACCCTCAACCTGCCAGCTCCACATTCCCTAATACAACCTTCACATGTGATTCCTGAGGATGTCCCAGCCCTGCCAAGCAGTGCTGCTCCTCAGCCAGGCACTGCATGGTGTTGTTTAGTCCCAGATGCAGAATTCCATGTTTGCCTTTACTCAGCTCTCAGGGGTTCCCATTTCCTCAGCCTGTCAGGTCCCCCAAGAAGCAGCCCTGTCCTCCTGTGTGTCCCCCCACAACGTGGCATCACCTACCAACCAGACTTCCTTCCAGAGCACCAATACAGATATTAAACAGTATCAAACCCTGAGGAATGCCACTAACTATTGGCCTTTGTACTGCTGATAACAGTGCTTCAAAAGCCTGACAGTTCAGCCAATCTCCCACATGTTCTCTAACTCATGCAGCTAGGCTGCATCTCACCAAGCTGACTGTAGCCACACTGTGACAGACTGTGCTGAAGGCCTTGCTTAAGTTCAGAAAAGAGATATTAACTGCTCTTCCCTGCATATATCCACCTCAGATCAAGAGCCCCATACCTGATGTCTGACTTTGATGTCTCTTCCTCAGTCTTGGGTAGCAGGCTTAGCTGGGAAACCTAAAAGTACATCTTGCCAGCAAAGACCAAGCAAAGGAGACTTGGGTAGAACAGTCCAGTCCATGTCCTCCAGCTCAAGGTCTCTCATCCCATAAGCAAAATACTCACATTTTCTACTGTCTTCTTTTTCATGCTTTTACCTACACATGTGCTTCTTGCTTTGCTTTACACTCCTCACCAAGTTTAACCTCAGCTGAATTGCAGCCCTCTTAATACCATTTCTACCTGTCTAGACACCTGCTTCTATACTGCTCCTGGAATGCTTCTTTTAAACCTGTAGAAGCATTCACATGGGAACCAAGACCTTTAAGAGCACGAAATCCAACCACAAACATAACACTGTTAAGCTCACCACTAAACCATGTCCCTAAGCAGCACATCCACACATCTTTTAAATACCTCCAGGGACAGTAAATCAATCATTTCCCTGGGCAGCCTGTTCCAGGGCTTGTTAGCCCTTTCAGTGAAGAAATTTTCCCTAAAATCCAAGCTAAAGCTCTGCTGACACAACTTGAGGCCATTTCTTCTTGTCTTATCACTTGCTGCTTGGAAGAAAAGAACAACACCCATTTTTTTACAACCTCCTTTCAGGTATCTGTAGAGAGCAATAAGGTCCCCTCTCAGCCTCCTTTTCTCCAGGCTGAACACTCCCAGCTCTCTCAGCTCCTCCTCACAGGACTTCAGTGCTGTTCTTGTAGCGAGGAGCCCAAGATTGGTTAAAGAAGAAACTGTGCTTGCCCTCATCTCCTACTAGACCTACTCTGTTTCTTAGGGACAGGGCATATACATTCCATGTGCTGTGAACACACTGCCTCTCTCCCAAAAGAACCAAGGCCTGTGATAAAGAGATGACTCCTGCTTGTTTAGAGAAGGCCATCTGTCAATTGGGCAGACTTTGCAGGAGAAGCTTGAGCACAACATGGCCTTTGGAACCTCTCACTCTGATCCCTAAGCATTCACTCAGCTCATTGATTCCATTCCAGAGCTCCAGGTATTTGAGGTGATATTTTGTTAAGCCTCCTGGTCTCATTTTCCCCACCTGTCCTTTCTGAGCACCTGAGCAATCCTGATCTACAGATGATTCAGGGGATACTTCCACTTCTGACAAAGTCTCACCACAGCTTTTTTGTTGGGTTTTTTGCACATCTGGTCTCTAAACTTTCAACAACCACTCTAAAAGCTGAGGTTGAGAGACTAAGAAGATAAGAGCACTCTCAAAAATCGACTGTCCCTTCATCATGGTGGGATTGGAAGAAAAGATCTCAAACTAAACAAAGGCAGCTAGAACAGAGATCCCATTGCAAGTATTAAAATACATATGCATAGCAAAAAAAGGCCCAAACCTACCCAAGAAATCTCTTACCTCTGCCATATCTTCAAAACAGCTGCCTACTAGTGGGTGAGGACTACCTTCATCTGTCATTTCAACAGTGTCCTCTATATGACCCAGTAACTTCACACTAAGTTCATGAATGTCTGATATACGACTAAATATATTTTCCACATCCTGCAAAGAGCAAAAAACCAGACAAAAATAAAAGGTGCAAAGCTACTCTGTTATGCTGTGAAAGTCAAGAGCTTCCTTGAATAGAACAAAGTTTTACAATTATTTTATAATATACTTTTTCCGTGATTTATGTAAGATTCATAAAGTGTATTTTTAAAATAACGACTATACATAAATAGATACAAACTACAGATATTCAAACATGGCAAAGAACAGTGACAAATCTTAAAATTACAGGCCTGCAAGTGAATATAAGTAAATGGGAAAGTTTCTTCCACTGTCCTACAAAACCTGCAAGTGCTCTTTTACTACCTCCATTTCAGAACTCAAGACTCAAGTGCTTTCTCTACTGCTGCTACAACAACAGTTCAGTTCCAGAAGTATCCATCTATATTTATAGATATAACAGCAGGTCCTTGTGTCTGTGGCTTGTGCAATACTTACATGAGATGAAAACAGTTTGGAGTTGGAGGCATAGGGCTCTCTAAAAACTCTGATAATGAGATTCAGTTCCCTTATATACTGTCGAACTTCTGCCATAAATGACTTCACCAGGTCATAATAGGTTTGCTCCCCTGAGGTGGAGGGTTCTTCATCAGATAAAGTTAGTGCACTTAAATCTTCTACATCTTGATGGAACATATCCATTAATACCTAGGCAGCAAAGAGAGGGAAATCCACAAAGTGAGAACCCCTTTTCAAGGCTGATCAGTGAGTTACCAATAAAGAAAATCTATTATTCCCACAAAATCAGACTGATCAGTAGTAAGATTTATGTATTATCATTCTGCAGTCAGCTGAGCATTACAAAAGCAACATCCACTGCTACGAATTTGCAAGTCATTATTTGCAGTGGCAATTTCTGAAGACTCCCAGTCATTTAGACCAATCCAGGCATCTCTCCAAGAATGTGGTCCTAAAATCAATTACAATTTTAGAAGGTGAAGTACACAAAACCAATTAGCATTTAGCTATATTCTATTGCTCTGAATCAGCAGTGCACAGTCTCAGTTTCTGAAGATACTATGCTATCTGAAGTCAAAAGGTGTGTGCATTTTGGCTTTCCAGCCTTACTTTTATCAGGAAGTCACATAAGATCATGCTCAGAACCTGTAGTGAACACTGGCCTGTCCCAGACTGTACATGGTCCAGTTTCTGCCCCTAACTGCTGAGTTCTCTTGTTAAAATGAACCCTTGAGGAAGGGCACCAGTTCCAGAAAGCAGTCACACTGCAGAACTACACAGATAAAAGGAACTCTACATACTCTGACTACCACAGGTCCCAACTGATACCCAAACAAGATTTACCAAACACAAGCAAGCAATAATTTAAAGCTCTCAAAAAAAGTGGGTCACTGAACACTTCTTCCAAATGTGGTATGTGAGCCAGGAGTCCTTACAATGACTCCCTAAAAGCAGAACAATGCAGGAAATTTTGCACTAAGCCTGACTTCTGAAGCTCTAAGAACAGAAGGTGATTAATGTTTCAAGGTCAGGGAATGTACGTGGTACTGAGGTTAAAATGAGAACCCTAACTAATCCTGGGGAATGGCACATTATAGTGTCACTACTGTGGGAAATTACATGGAATAATGCAAGTATTCCAGGAGGGCCCAACATTTCTAATCTTCCTTCACAGATACAGCTCTAGCACATTGCTAGGAGATTCCAGGCTGTATTCACAGGGCTCATGTCTCACTACTAAGGACGATCAGGCCGAGATGCTAAGGAGATGGGGTTTTTGTTTGAAAATGCTGGACCCATTGAAACACTACTTTGTATATGCAATACAGACTTAAGCTTGTGCTGCTTCACAGTGATTTTTAAAGCATTCACAGATTGCTGAGATTAGGCAAGTGCAGTCAAGAGGAAGAGAGACTATTAATAAGCACAAGCAAGAGCTTTTTAAGCTCAATTAGCTTTTTGGTAGTTTTGTTCCATTACTGGAGCCATATTTAATGACACTAATTTCATCTTTCAAAGGTACAACATTCCACGTGCTCACTAAGAAAAAGACATCGCCCTCTCAAAATTTAACTACTGCTTTCTGTTAGCATGACAAATCAGAGTTGGGCTTACCTTATCAGCACACATTGCTACTTTAATATCTTGTTTTGTAATCTCATAATGTCTTATATTCCGCACATAATTCCCAACCAATTTTAAGATGTCTGCAGAAATGTATTCTAATACTGCCACTATGTAAACAGACACTTGGTGGTCAATTTTGTAGCCTAGAACTTCCTGAAAGGAAAAAAACAGAAGGAAAAAAAAAAAAGCATTCCACTGTTGCTCAGCTGATGAAACAGACACCACAGATAACAACCAAAACCAGTAAGTAAGCTTAATAAAGATTCACCACATATCCACAGCCTATTTTAAGAATAGAAACATGGCAGTCTGTAGGCCTAGAGAAGAAACAGTGCCATTGGAGATGCTGCTCTTGTTAACTGTGAAAATGCCAACAGCCAAATAACTGTCCCAAAAACCTCACTCAAACATTCAGGGTTATTTCCATGAGTTTCTTGAGTGTTTTCTTAGTCGTGCAAAATGAAACATCAACAATGAAATGTATAGCAAATGAGTTCTTGGCCTTGTTTGTCCAAAAGACAATTAACTGATTTTTAACTGAAAAAATAAATATATTCCATGCACTGGAACACTTAGCACTATGTAACAAACACAGATATTCTTAATCCTTTCTGTTTACAGTTCAGGCAGCACACAGACGTTGCATGAAACAGGGGTTGACTTCCAATGGCACTCTAAAAGCCAGGTTCCACCACTGCTTACCTTTAACAAGGGATGGATTTTTTCTACTGGAAGAGATAACGGGTTCCTTCGTTTCCTCTTCTCAATAGCAGACTGGGCATCAGCTATTGCCCACTTATCAATAGGATGGGGAAAACTTTTTTGAACACGATCCTTAAGAAAAGAAAAGACATGACTAAAGGGTAAATGCACAATCTGAATGATCTCAGCAATATAACCATGTTAGCAGATAGCTTTCTATTACTTCACAAAGAAACGCTTGCTCATATTTGCATTTCAACTCTAAAAGCTTCCACAACATGGGTAAAAGTTATTATTTTGGTACATGCTGCTCACTACAGACAGAAGGCTGTATCAGAGTATCATTACTGCTCAAAATTTAAGAAATGCCAGAATTAAGCTCCCAATGAAGGCACAGTTTGCTCTCCTTGTGCACATGCCTGGTAATTCACCATTTAAATACCTGACTATATCTTCTCCTGGCACTTTATTCCCTGTACAGGATGGTCACTGAATGAAATAATAACAAGCTTTCTGTTTTACCTTTACTACTCAGCACATGGTCCAGTCTGTACACATGCAAACTGCTCTGATGATGACAACGAACATAACAGGAAAAGAAAATGTCCAACAGCACACACATTTCCTAAAGCAGTTTCAGTCTAGAGGTGGACCAGACATGCTCAGTTTATTTACTCCTTCCAGCAGTCAGAGTGCCTGAGGACACCTGTACTCTCCCATGCACTGAACAACTCTCCTGCTGGAACTCACACTCTGGAGGTTCAAAAGCTTCACCACTTTTTGTAGCCCTGGTATTCAGAGATGCCAGAAATTTATTTTCTCAGACAACTTCACGTTTTACTTTTTCAGACCACAGTTCCCACTGACTGTTTCAGTTGCAAGTGCTCACTTACATAAATATGGCTCCTGTTTGAGTAACCATGAAATGAGGAAGATGAAGTTAATGACCACTTACAAAGAGCCGGTACAGGAAAAAGTACACAAACAAAAACTTTCTAACAGAAAAAAAAAAAAAAAAGGGACAGAACACTATTCTACAAAGGTAACACCCAACTTTCCAAAGTGCAGGCTTTTCTTTTTCTCCCCTCATTTTGGCAAAAGGAAAGCAGAGGTCCTACCAAAAAAAAAAAAAATCTGATTCACTATGTAATACCAATTCACATGCCTAACGTAGTCCAGTCTGTTGACTGAAGAGTGAAGGTGTCCCAGAGGAAAAATGAATGTGTGTGACTATATAATTAGAGACAGCATCATTGTGCATAAACATCAAGGGAGTAAATGGTGTTTGGTTGATCACCTCTAATTCTTGCATTTCTCCTGTCTTCACGGCCATAAGACTCACAATAAAACATTCTGTGTCAAGATTTTGTTAGCGTTGTTTAAAACAGCATTAAACGATCTTCCACAAACCTCGTCTCTTGCACTGCCAAACCAGAATGATGTTGCAAAACAGGTCAGCCACTAAAGGGGACACTGGAACACCACAGGAGGTGTCAGTGTTCAAAACAAAGAGGAAGGACGAAATTCATGAATCTCAAGCTCTAAGACAGCTACATTTTAAAGGGCTTTTTTGTTAGTCAGATTTTATTTGTCATTAATTCACTTTCTTCAGAATGTGAGAAGTCACTTGGCACAGGCTCTGGCCCCAAGCACTGGAAACCAAGAGGCACACAGAGTCTGTAGTTTGGCACCAAAGTCCTCAAATCATGTTTAAGCACAAAGTGCTACCAAGATACTCATGATCCTACAAGCTTAAGTGATATAACTTAACTAATTTGTTCCTCAGATGGAAAAAGTCTCCTCAGAACAACCTCTTCTCAAACTTAAAATTAAGCTGCTCTGCTGAGCAGCAGAGGTTGTAGATCTTTGAAAAGGCAATTGCAAGAGAAGAGGTCTTTTTAGAGGAAAGATGTGTTCCTAAACTCATTCTGAAAAAGTGACTGAACTATTTTTGTTTGAAGTTCCGGGACAGCAGGGGGTTTATCAGCCTAAATTACCATGCTGAGAAAGCAGCACAGAGCCTCAGATTAAGCAGCTGTAGTTTGCATACAGTATCAGTGGGGGAAAGAAGCTCTTTTGAAAGGAACCAGTCAGCTTTACATACAAAGTTTACACTCACCATCTATTAAAAAGCAATACAGCTCAGATAGTTTTACTGTGCACTGAACAACAAATTCAAGAGACAGGAAAAGAAGCTATTAGGGAACTCAGCAGGCTTTATGCAGAAGGTTCTGCTGCATAAAGATACATAATGACTGCTTTCCTTTCTGCATCGTGAAATCATTGACATAGTAACTTCCATGTAATAATTCAAATTATTACAGATTTGTAGTAAGTGCTCTCTATACCTCTACATCCAGAAAACTTCTTGGTTGAGCTTGACACAGCATATTCAACAGCTGAAGAATTAACTCCTCCACGTACTGCAAGGCATCTTCAGTAGAGGAAAGTTTAGGATGGACTTGCACCTGCACCTGTAGGAAAGACAAGAATTCAGGCTCTTCCCCAAGAATTTTGCTCTTCCCCAAACCAGGTGCTTTACTTGCAAAAAAAAAAGATGATAAAACCTGAGCCAAACAGCCCAGAAAAACCCATCCCAAAACGTAGCTCACCAGACAAACGTGAGACACTCACACCTGATAAAAACATAAATCTCAAAGGCTATATGTACTCAAATGACTATAAATAATGTTTAATGTCAAGAAAACAGTTAATTAATAACTGTGCTTAGCAGTGCAATTAGGAAAGCTTTTAAAGCCCTTGCATATGCTTATATCTCTCCACTAGCTCTTAAACCACTGTTTGTTTTTACAAGACTTTTCAGAGGTGGGTCTCTTCTCATTTTTACAAGTTATTGTCCGTCACAATCTATAATAATGAAATACAGAACATTTTTCACAGAGCACACTACAAAAACAGAAATTATTTCAGCAGTATTTAGCCTTCAAATTATTTAATCCATTCCCAGTTAGCAACCATTAAGACTGGCTCAGAAGTTTGCTTTCACAGTGTTTCTTTATAAATATGTCCACCTCTAGAGTAAAAAACACTTCAAAAAAGGCCACAGTGTTGCCCTGGCATTAAGTGGCAGTTGAGAGGTTTCGAAAATTTGGTCCCCATATGTTTACTTGCACGTCTTTAGTGTGTCCAAATTCTCACTGGTGTAAACTGAACAAGGAACAATCCTCCTTGCTCCTCACACTTTTCTTCCAGTCAGTCACCTAACTTCTGAAACCTCAAGTATACTTTTCCTTTGCACTCCTGTAGTTCACAAAAGAGCACAGCTTTAACCATCTTAAACTTCAGGTATGCAAAGCACAGTGCTAGAGCTTAAACAATTTAATCTGCATCCCCCACCAATGGCAAACACGATGCCCGAGCAAGCCGAGTGCTCACTTTCGCAATGCATCCGTCAAGCCCCAATTTCATCATTTTACTGTTCTCCTGCACACAGCTCAAAATGCCTTCAGTTCTCTCAAACACAAACACAAGAATCCAACAACTCTGAAGCAAACCCCAACAATCTCTCTCATCCAAATATTAAACCCACTGTCTGTATTCAAATAATGCTGCCACAATGATCTCATTTCACACCTGAGTTTTAATTCCTGTTTGCAGTTACAGCAAGAACTAAATGTTATGAAGTTCAAACACACAACAGCCTCAAACAGAAATCCACCTGCCTGCTAAGGCACTCATTAGTCTGACAACTTCATGTCTGGGCATAGTCCTGGTGCTCACTTAACTGCTGTTGAGATTCAAATACGCTGGATCACGCGTTTGGCGTCTTGCAGCTTGCACACCCTTATTCAGCAGGGCTTAAAAAACACCTCCAGAAGTTACTGCTTTCTTAACTTAAAAGCAGTCTGGCAAAAATAGAACAGAAGAACTTCTCTCCATTTGACTAGCTAACAACTATTTTGATTATGCCAACAGTTTCACTTTTCCTAAGAACTCTGCTACGCACAGCTACAGACTGTGTTTATGGAGGTACACGAAGAACAGCATGCCAGGCAGTCCCAAACATTATTTACAATTCAAACACTGACATGTGAAATACTGTACCAGCTTGGAACACCTTAACACCAGAAATTACAGACTTGCAAAAATATTCTCTTAAAGAGCAGAGCTGATCTGAGCCGTCTGGAAGACGCTGCCTTTAATGTTTGTTTTCTTAAAGCAGAACTGAACAAATTTGTACTACAGTCTCCCTGTACTATACTCTAGCACTCTGTATTTCAAGAGGTGCTAAATTACCAAGTCAACAGTAAAAATACAGAGCATGATCAACTGGAGTGATGAAGAGCAGTTCTGTTGTCTCCTTTACTTAGAAAACAGATCAGACTTTAATAACCTCATCACAACTCTTTTGATCTGTAACACAGAGCCTATAGGAATAAGAACAAACAAACAAAAACACCACATCAGGCCATAACCTGAAACATTATCCACAGTCAGCCAAAACAGAGTCAACAATGATAACCTACTCTGAGTTTAGGAGATAAAAGTTTCAAACATTTTCCCTAAGCACTTCTCTTTGGGGGCAGTTACATCATCCTCCTCGAAGGCCACCGCTGAGCTCTGCTTTAACAGAGCATCCACCCTGGCACAAGAAAACATCGTGAGTTGCCACTGCCCTGCCAGCACAGCTTATCTATATGAGGTAGATGGTAAATAACCTCCATTGCTACGTGACACTTTGTATCAGTTCGGGTTCAAAGTCATACAAGTGAACAGAAGAAAACAAGCAGACTAACAGGGAAAATTACAGCATCGTTTGGTGCACGGTTGTCACAGAAATGTGTAGTTTCAGCATCTGCACTCCTGCAGCACCCAAAGGCTCAGACTGAGAGTAAGAGAGTTATTTAAGGGTACTCAGTGCAAGTCCCAAGTCCATTATCTCAGAGATGATGCAAGGCTGGGTAAGATGCAAGATTTAGTAAGAGAAGACAAGAAATGGGAACATCTGTTAGCATAAACCATCACGTGATTAGTTTCAAAAAAAAGAGAAGACCGAATTACCAGGGGCTTTCCATCTTTCTCATAAAGTCATCTCAGATTTTAAATTAAAAAACCTGGGCCACCCTGCCTTATCACCGTTGGAAAGGGTTGAATCCCACCAGATCCTTCAGTCCTATATTAGAAATACACATGATAAACACACTAACAACTTCTGAAGTGTTGTGATGTTTAGATCAGATTCTTATCTAAACATTTAACCTCTCCCTTAAATAATGACAGAATCATTCCCTTCCCTCCTACACACACAACAAAATGTCTTATCTTACAATAAGGAAAATTACTAAAAAAGCAGTTTAAAAACTTTTGAAAGAAGCTTCAATTCTTCAAAACACCCCAACAAATTCTAATGGGCAAATACAATCTCCATCAGCTACAAATCCCTGCCACCACAACTGTTTTCACTCATGTATTCACTTTTTTGAATGTCCAATCTTCTCAATCTTTCCTAATTCTCCAAAGAAAAATGACCAGGGTTCTCTTTATTAAAGATAAGCAGAGCCAACATTCCTTGAACAGCATTTCAGGATCTGTTTAAGAACAGAGACAAACAGTGGCTGCTTAAAAAAATTGTAACACTTAGAGAAAATCCTGTTATATGATCACCTGGCTTATTTTTTCTCCTCCCTTTTTTGTCCTCTTCCCTTAAAAATCAACAAAAGCAAAGAATTTCTATGAGGAACAGCAAGAGCTTAAAAATTAGGCAACCATAAATCTAAACTGGCAGGAAAAGTCAATGAAAACTTGGCAACAACAAAGAAGAAAATGCCTAATATATAATACAAAGATAAATACAGCTGATCTTACTTTATAACCCTTAGCAACTTATTTTATATAAAGTTTTCTCAAACCTTTTTTTTTTTTCCTAAACTCTACACAATAAACTAGAATGGGAACATTCCCACAAACCATGGGAAGCCGTAGGAACCCAGACCAAACCCTGAGAAACGTTCCCGTTAAAGGACTGCAGATCAAACAGCTTCAGGTTACACAGAGGCTGGGTCTCCAACAGGTCCAACTCAACAGCTCCCAGCCTGGTCACAAGGTGACCCAAACCCCAGACTGACACTCAGATGCTTGTTCTGCATTAGAAAGAGGTGTTTGAAAACAGAGAAGACAGGAAGACACGGTGAATTTAACAATCTGATTGATACTAAACCACACATCCTCAGCAACGGCTTTCAGTGACCTTCCTCCGTGGCCATGAGAAAAAGCCTCACAGGTTGCTTGGAAGCTGAAGAATCTCAATTCAGGATGAAAAAAACTGACTCTAAAGACTTCTTAAAGCAACTTCACAGCTTAATGCTCCTAAATCACCATTAACCATCAACACAACCAGGTTCACAGTTGTTCTCTAAAGCACAGAACACACCAGACAAATCTGTGCGTGAAAGGCTTCTTTGAGAACAATACATGACCTGAGTCCTATCAGGAGCAGCAGAAGCTCCAGCAGCTTCAAAAAATGGTATAACAAAAGGAAATAATTCTAAAGGAAACAATTCTAAAGCTACTTAACAAACCGAGGTAAAAGCCTGAACTGTTGCTTAGACACATTTTTTTTCAGAACTGGGCAAGACTACCCCTGCACTGGGATTCTGGCAAGAAGTCACAGTATGAATCAAAAAACAACTCCTGCTAAAGAACAACTGTGCTTCACTGCTGAGTCTGCCCTGGTGGCAGCTGAAGTGCTTGTAAAAAGGTGTCTAAAGGGAAAAAAAGCATCATATTTACCACACCATACCGGTAATAAAATGGAAGAAGGTGTAAAGAGACAACAAGCCAAGCCACCTTCCAAACCATTATCAGAAAGGATAATACTTCACTGAATGTATGCTGTTTTCTAAACTGAAAATTTTCTAAACCTCTGCAGTTTATTCAATGGATTATTGGTAGAAATTACTTGGCAACAGAGAAGATTATTCTGGTAAGAATTTTCTTCAATACCTTCAAAAGTTTTCACGAATGCTGTAACTCTTATTTTTACTCAACATAACTTTTCTTTATTTTCCCTCAATGACCAAAAAAACTACTGACAAGCTTATCACTGAAGCACTCCAGGAGGAAGTATTTTATGTACACCTTGCACAGATGAGAGTTCTTAAAGCACCAGCGCTCATTAAAAAGGATTTTTTCTTCTAGTTTTGTACATCTCCTCTGATATTTGGTAACCTTGACCATGTTTTGCTACCTTGACTGATTAAAAATACAGTAAATTAAATCCAATACAACTGTCTTGGATGCACACTTCAGCAACAATTCCCTGAGGATGCAAGACTGGGATTTTTGGTAACATTGCTGTTGGTGTCTCAGAAAGGCAGCAGTTTTACACTGCACTGAGCACAATCATACAGTAAAGACTTGGACTATAGGAGGTTCTTAACTTTATCCTCCACCAGAAGAACAGAGGACCCAAAGCAATCAGAAATTAAGAATGCTCTACATCTTGTCTGAGGCAATGCTAGGAATAAGAAGTGCCATTCTGAGTAGCAAGGGGCAGCTGGTTTGTCATTGATTTGAAGAGACAAAAGTCAAGTAGAAATATCTTTGCAGCAGATATCAGCAACAGCTTCCTGAGAGCTCTGTAGTCACTGAAGCAGCTTTTCTCTCCTTTGCTCCATGAAAGGTCCAGGTGACTGACTAGAATACCTGGAATACTAGAATACCATGGAATACCTGGAAGCAGGTTGTCTGGAATAGCTTCCTTAACTGAGCAAGGAAATCCCCTTCAGATGTCAAGCCACATCAGTCCAATCATTTTGACCACAACAAATGCCAGCAGCACCCCTTGTTAATTGCTCAACTGATCCAAAACAACTCGAGCTATGCAAAAAGCATTACATTCTTTCGTTTTTATCCATCACCAAATTGCTTCAGGCATCAAACAGTAAGGATGACAGGCTTCCTACTGCAAAAACCAACGGATCAGGGAAGAAGTGCATCACACAAGTGCAGAGAAATTCAGACTCCATAAACAAGTTACACCAAAAAGATGCAGACATAAGGAATGATGCTTAAGAAAAACCATCCAGCAGGTTATGGCCAGAATAAAGTGTATAAATTCACTAGCAGAGGAACACCAGTGTTGGAAGAGGCATCACTTGGCAGGTGTTTGCCAAGGTGCATTAAAAGTTGTGTATCTCCATCTCCAGGTACAGCTGTGGTATTTCACTCCTCTTGAATCCTTCATCTTCAGCCCCAGCAGCTGACCTTCTCTCCATCTCTGCAACTACCATTTCAGACACCTGCTATTTTTCTTTCTTCCTTTTCTTGCACCTCATCATCATGATTACTGACTTTTGCCAGCAGACAAAGATCTCTGCACCACTCCTCTCTTGCAGTTCCAAAATAACTGTGACCAGGCAGAGAAGAATCTCAGTTGACATCATTTTCTTCCTAATTGAGTGCACTGGAGTCTATCTTGACAGCATCTGAAAAAGAATCAGAAGAAAAGGGATTACATTGTGATCTCAATGCTACAAGAGCTGCTTTTTGCAAATGCAGCTGTTCAATGCAAATACACCTCTACTGCTAAGGTTCAAGTCTAATGAAACACAAGGCATGGTCTCCTAATAATTGCCTGATGTGGGAAGAGATTTATTCTTCCTATATATTCTTGGGTTTGCTGTTTGATAAAAAATATAACCCAAATAACTCACAGGGAAAAAAGAAAGCTATTTGCAATGATTCAACAATACCTAATTTTTAAGAAGGCAATCCTGAGGCTGTTGTTGGAGCTCTGCATTAGAAGCCAGCTCACAGTTACAAAAGGGCAATGGCATTTTAATGACTCAGTGCACGTGTGGCAGCTCTCCCCAAGAGCTGCAAACACTCCATCCTGATATATGTGCTTTTATGTTAACTTGAATGCCACTCTCCTCATTGGACCAACTAATACAACACAGGTCTTCCCAAACTATTAAGCATAATTTCCAGCTGTGCAGGAAATCATCACCATCCTGCCTGCACATCTGCCTGGTGTCAGGTGGAGTTCAGTTGCTGTCACCACCTGAGGATGAGTGTCAGCATCTGGTCAGCCAAGGGGAGAAGCAAAGGTTCTCCTCTGGTAAACAAAAGGATGGACATGAGCTTCAAAAAATGTGACTCCTACTGAGACAGCAGTGCTCTGGCAATTCAGCAAAGCCACAAGGCAGCAGTTTCCCTCCAGGACAGTTCTGCCCTTTGACCTCATTGGGACGTGCTGCCACCCTCTCTACTTTACCAGTCCCACGTGCTGGCCTGGAGGTACAGCTCAGGTCTTTGGAGAGCAACCCAAGGAGTCAGGGACTGCAGTGTTGGAGTACTGCACCTGTCTTGTGAACCATGACAATCAAAGCAAGTGCACTGTGATGTTCATGGGTTTACCCATCACCTGTGACAGGTTCATCACTTTATGGGGCCTTCATCAGAGCAAAACACCCTAGCCAAAACTATTTGTACCTATAAAAGTCAGGAAAATACACAATAGGGTTTCTCCTTTGATGAAGAAGCCAACAAGATAATAATTTAACAATTTCATTTGGCATTTGGGTTTCCTGTAACTCAAGTAGTTGACTTTTCAGTAAAGCTGGTGACAATGTGGACAGATTTATCATTTCTATCTTTACAGAAACAGCAGTAGTAAAGCAGCAATAGCCCGAGAGGACATAAACAGGTGGTGATCTCATGAAGAGCTGAGGTCAAAAGAGTCAACACCTGCCACACAGTTACAAGTTTCAGTGTGAAGCCCTCAGAACTAACTTCACCTGAACTCCTGTCATCCCTCTACCCACAATGAGAAACAGAGCAGAGCACAACAAAACCAGGACAACTGTACCTTGCAGGGCCTCGCAGTCTGTCATCCTCGGTAGCTTGTCATCACTGCCCTTCTCCGCTGACCTCAGATCCAGAATTCGTTTTCCCAAAGCAGAGTTTCTCTGACTCTTTCAGCAAGACTCTCTAATGCAGTGACTCCATGAATGGCTTGTCCACAGGGAAGAAATCTTGCACTTCAGACGCTGCAAATTATTCCAAAGTCTTAACGCTTGCTCGCCTCAAATCCTCACTCTCTGCACTCCAGTAGTCAGCACTGAGCCTTGCTCCAACTTTAACAAACATGTGCTCCATTGTGGAACCAACCATCCTGCAAAGGAATGAGCTCTCTCTGGGTGAGACCTTAGGTAGCTCCAGTTTCCAAGCAGGCTTCAGCTGGATGACTGTCCAAGTGCTTACAATCACCACAAGCAGCAGTGAGTCTACAGTTAGTGCTGAACGTTCAAGGAAGCACCTACCCATCAGGGATAAGACATTAACAGCACATACTATGGATGAGACAAGCAAAAAGACTTCCGAGAACCAGACACAGCCACACAGTGCTGGAGATGTCAAAGAGCATGCCCAGAGAAATCAGGAAGAACTACTGCATGAGTACAACTGCAACACCTGAGACCTCTCGACCAGCCCTAGGAACGAGTCTTCTATGCAAAAGTTGCAGTTAATCACTTTAACTTAGACAGTAACTCAGAAAGCCTTGCTGTGCACAACTAAACCCCGTGAAGTTCTGCAATCTGAAGCCGGTTCAAGTAGCAGTGTCAGAACACTTGTTTCTTAAGCCTTTTACTTCATGGGCTCAGGCTGCAAAAGTGGAAGGGGAGCCCTCAACATTTTTCCCTCTCTTCCGAAAAAATTCTTTCCACGCCACAGGCACAAGCCTCACCATCCTGAGGGAGCAAGACTTGCTAGTTTGTCCTGATTCAGCCTTCTCAGCAAAGTTTAAAGTAAGAGAAAGTTAACTGAAGTTAACTAAAAGCCATTAGACACGAACACTAATTAACCAAAATTCTCTCAGAGGGTGCTCATAACAATCCCCCCGCTACCAGCCGTGTCACCGAGGGAGACCAGCAGAACCCGCAGCGGCACCACTCGCTGCCCGCGGGCCCAGGGGGGACGGGACCCGCGTGTCCATCACGGCTTTTCTGTCCCGGGCTCCGTCTGTCAGCGCCTCGCCCGGCGCGGCTGCCGGGCCCTCCGCGGCGGGCACCCACCGAGGCGGCCGCCCGACCCCCGGCAGCCCCGGA